>CAODLS011372713.1:0-10318 GCA_948243855.1 Flueggea neowawraea | reverse complement strand
TTTTATCAATCAATTGTATGTACTAGTTGAATATATTAGCTTATTAAAATAATTAAAAACAACTTCAACATTTGTATCACTAAGTTTCCAATTGAAAACTTTAATACACAAATGTTGAGTTTATTATTGGAATCATATGTTAAAATTGGATTTTTTTTTAAATTAGTGCCCTTATATCTCAAAACTGAGAGAATTTGGTAGTTTTTTTGTGCTTTCCAAAGAAGGGGAGCGAAAACAAATGCACAGCAGCAAAATAACAAAAACAATAATGCAGCTAAAAAACAATCAATTGCTTGTAGATTTTCGTATTTTTTTATCCTTTCAAAACAAAGGTCAACATTAAGGTCCTATAAGGCACATGAAAATGTTAGATAGTCCCCGGTGATGTGCAAATTATAAATAGAAACAGGTGAGACCATTAAACTTGTAATAGAAAACGTTACAATTATCATCAATAAGAAATGTTACAAGAGGTTAATGTCTACTCATAAATGTCTGCTTTATAGATAGTCATCAGGATTAACATCTAGAGGTATGCTCTACTCTCCATACACAGACCTACACTCTGTCAAAATTCTTACTGACTTAAGCGTCAGAGACTTCTCCGAAGAGCATCCCGACGTCATTGGCGTTGTTTATTTTTCGAGGCAACAACAATTGGCGTAGTCTGTGGGAAAACTGAACGAAAGGTCTTGCTCGTTGACGTTCCAAAAGCTCATCAACAATCACCTACTCAGTCGTTATGGTGTAAACGCCTTCAGACCAAGCCGGACATCTTGAGGAGGATACAAAGAGAGTTGGTGCTAGAGCAGGAGCTTCGAGAACTGTCATTCCAATCGTTTCACTTGTCAACTATGAAGCATTGAGGAGGAAAAATGAGGAGAGCCAAAAAGCTTTGGGCAACATGGCGACCTTGCTGCAACAACTCCTTCCTCAAGCCCAGCTTCCACCCACGTTGCGAGCTTACACCAAAGTGCCTAGAGTGAAGGAGTCCTAGAAAGGCATAAAGCTCCGCAACCAAGTCATTGTCAACCTTCTCACGTTCCTAAGCAACTAAATCCTCCACCTTGTCAAAAGCAGGGCCGAGGCAAGAAGAGAAAACTACCTAGAGGTGGTGGAAAGTACCTGTAAAGGAGAATCTCGGGTTCCTCTACGAAAAGCTGAAGCAGAGCCCTCGTCCTCGATGAATGTTTGAGAAGCAGCAGACACGAGAAAGATGATTGAGAAAGTGCTAGAGTAGAAAAAGTTGGTTCCTGTTGAGGAGGGGCAACAAAGAGCAAAAGCTTTGTTCACTAAGGAGGTTATGGAAAAACCACTTCCTTCAAAATTCAAGATGCCACAACTATCAACCTTATCGGGAAAAAAGGATCCATACGAGCATGTTCAAAACTACGAGGCTATCATGATGCTTCATGGATGGAAGGATGATATCCTGTGTCGTGAGTTCTCGATCAAGCTGAAGGACCATGCTCGTTCCTGGTTCAACAGACTTGAAGGAGGCTTCACTCTCTTGCTTCGACTAGCTGAGGAAGGAGCACATCAACGTCTTCATCATAAACAGCAAGCGAAAGAAGAAAGCCATATATTCGTTAAGTGTGAGGCAGAGTGAGAAAGAGACTCTATGGCAATATGTGGATAGGTTCAGAAATGCCACTCTTAAAGTCTAAGATCTGCAACCTAGAGTGGATGCGACAGTAATGCTACAAGGGACGCAATCGGTCCAACTCTAAGAGTCATTATCCTTAAACCAGCCAAGGACCTTGGCCGATCTCTTTGTTCGAGCCAACAAGTACATCTTACAGGTTGAATTTAGGAGGATCGTAGGAACCTAGGAGGACAAGGAGAAGAAAAGGAAGGAGAGAGAGGCTCAAAAGGAGCCGAGTAGGATGAAGGAGAAGTCGGGAGATTCAAGAACACCCTTTAGCCCCCGTTTCGAGAAGTACACGATGCTGGCTGAGTCGATGACAATGATCTTGGTGGTAATAGAGGGATCTAGACTCATCACTTTTCCTCCAAGAACCAGCCAAACCTTGGGAAGGAATATAGATGCGTACTGCAAATACCACGATGCAAGTGGACACTCTACAAGCAAGTGTCGAAAACTGAAGAATAAAATCGAAAACTTGGTTCGAGATGGGCACTTGGACCAATTTTGTCACGAACCAAAGTCGGGTCATGTCCGGTGTATGGGGTGGACCACCTATGGGAGTCCGGTCCATCTCGCACAAGCCTCAAAGTTACAGATATTTACCCATTCATTCGTTATTATCCAATTTTATTAAACAATATAAAACCATTTAACAAAAATATATACTATATATATATATATATATATTAAAAAAATATCGTACAATAGTATAAGTCATAATAGACAACATACAGATAAATAAGTATCTCAAAATACAAAACGTGAAAACCTGATAATCCACAGTATGTCAGCGTGGAGCTCTAAGCAAAGGAGGATAGCCCGGACAAAAGGGCACCACTCACCAAAATGTATAGACGCCTCACTGAGATGCAAAAGCTAAACAGATGTCGACTCCAAATCAACCTGAAAATGTTAAAGAGTGAGTAAAACTCAGTGAGGAATAACACTTCAGATCGCCTCATACGTGCGTCACAGAGTCTGGTTTGAAAATCATTCGAAAATACCACATGCAATATATTTATATACGTATACCTACGTATACACTCTACGTATAATATTCTTTTTAAAACAATTTCAAAAATCCTTAGCAAACAGAGCAAATAGCATGCAACAGACAGAATGCAGAATATATGTATATAGACTGTATAACAGATGCGGATAGGGACCAAAACAGACAGATACAGAAGGGGGACTGGGCCACCCATCAGATCAAACAGAGCACGTGGTCTGGCCGGACACACAGCTACCATATTACCCTGGTAACTGGGCCTTCTCAGGGCATTGGTATACCAAATGTTACGTTGCCTCGTAGTTAGGTGTCTCATAATCCAAATATATATATATAGCAGACAACATGCAGAGCAGAAAATGCATTCAAAAGGTGTACACATATATTTATAAAGCATATATATATATACGTACCATATATTAAATCAAATTCAAATTTAAATGATCACATAAGTCGGATTATTAAATAGCCAAGTCATTATTAAGTCAGATTTCATATGTAAGCCGTACACATAAAAAACATAATAATTTTCAAAAGAATAGTCTATGTGTCTGAAGCTGCTATTCTCTCACCTGAGAGTCCAAGCAAAGTTTACTAGTCAATCTCCATCGGTGGATAGCTGCTCGTGCTAACAACCACAAGGAGTTGTACAGATATAGTCAAATAATAATCAATATGTGGTACTGTGACAATACCCAATGCATGATATGTAAATGCCAGTGTAGACCCTCGAAGTCGCCCAAATTATAATCCGAAAGTAAATCTGTCATTTTCGACCCAAAATTCAAAATCTACGAAAAATTATAGTTTGGTCTCCGACCCGTGTAAAATTACGTTTTAGTCCCGAGGCTCGGTAAGTTATGAAACCATTCCCGAGGTACCCTGGGATTACCAACTTGCATTCCATAAGTCAGAATCCCTAAATTCTAACCCGAATTCTCAGAAATCGCTAATTAAATTCTGACTCATAAAATTACGTTTCACTCCCTATAACTCCAATAATCACAATATATACCTTAACTCTCTAAAATTTACAAATCTACCTACGACATAAAATATTTGCAAAAACGCCCCCAACTTTGCCGGGTCTGGAAAATATTTGCAAAAATGTCAAAATTACGTTCCGCTGGATTCCCGACAAAACCAAACCGACATTCCTACTCAAATTCACCTATTGAACACGAATCTAACCTCAAAATTCACAAACAAATACTAAATCATCCTAAAATCATCAAAACCCGTAACTACACCTAACCCCTCCAAAAATTTATCAAATCATATGATTCAAAGATTAAATCATGTTCCTACAAGTCCCCTCTAACCTATTATAACTTCCTTTAACATGCATTAAGTCAGAAAAATCCAAAAATCTGAATTTCAGAATGTTTTGTCCAAAATTTGCATGTATGAATCAGTGCATAAAATAGAGTTAGAAATGAAGAAAAGATGTTAATCTTACCTCAGAAGTTTTTTAGGAACGTTGGGGGAGAAATTCAGAGGATTTCAGACGATTTTGAAGTGACGAATGGAGACAAATGGCAGAAACACATCAGTTTTGGATGTTTTAAGAGCTGCAAATCAAAATGCACCATTTCGACATTTTCAAAGGCGACGTACGTCATATACAACTACAACGTACGTTGTGGTGGTCCACAACGTATGTTGTGATGCATGCAGTAGCCACTGTTTCGAGGAAAGCACACCTCGACGTACGTTGTTCTTAAACAACGTACGTTGATCATCCTCGTCCCAGATAACGTACGTCATACATATACAACGTACATTAAGCTACTTTTCCAGATAACGTATGTCTCATTCAACGTACTACGTACATTGTTGACTTTCCAGTCACATACTCGACATTTCACGCTTCCCCACGTGCATCGAAATTCGCTCGCAGTTCGATAACACCTAATCCTCAACAAATGTGTTCGATTATCCTAAAGATAAATCGAACTCGGTTGGAAATCTACAGAAACCCTAACCAGAACAGACGGAATGTTACATACTTCCCCCCTCAAAAGAAATTTGTCCTCGAATTTTGAAACAAAGATAACTCAAAGTCGAGATCAATTATGGATTTCCAAAATAACCTAACAATGTCCAGGCTACCTGCCTCAAAATGTAGACAGTGTATAGCTAACACTCAGTCTACATACCAATACGCAATATGATGATGCAGAAATGCTTATGAATACAAATAATACAAAGATATGAACAAACACACTGACCTATGAATCAGTTGCGTCGAACAACTGCTGATATCTACACCTCATCACGTTCTCGGCCACCTAAGTGGCCTCCTCAACAGAATGATGCCTCCACTTTTACCGAAGCAATCTGCTTGTTCTGCAACCTCTTAACTTGCCGATCAACAATCCTCATGGGATCCTCCTCGTAAGATAAGTCAGATTGGACCTCCACGAACCGAGGTGCCAGAATGTGAGATGGATTAGGAACATACTTCCTCAAAAGTGATATATGGAACACCAGATGAACAGAAGTAAACTGAGGCGGCAATGCCAACTCATACGCCACGACCACAATACGACCTATAATCTCAAATGGACCAACGTATCTCGGGCTCAACTTGCCCTTCTTTCCAAATCTCATGGCACCCTTCATTGGTGACACCTTGAGAAATGCATGGTCTCCAATTTCAAACTCTAAATGCTTACGTTTCGGGTCAGCGTAACTCTTCTGATGACTATAAGCAGTTTGGATCCTCTGCTGGATCAATCCCACTTTCTCTTTCATCTCCAAAATTAGCTCTGGGCCTAGAGGCTCCCTCTTACCGGCCTCAGCCTAACATAAGAGAGATCTACACTTCCTCCCGTACAAATCCTCGTAAGGCGTCATCTCGATGCTCGAATGGTACGAGTTGTTATATGCAAACTCTACCAGAGGCAAATGAGAATCCCAACTCCCTGCACAGTCTACAGCACACGCCCTCAGCATGTCTTCTAGGGTCTGAATCATGCGCTCTAACTAACCATCATTCTGCAGATGAAAAGCGGTAATGAAATCCAATCGAGTACCCAACTCTTCTTGTAGTTTATGCCAAATTTGTGAAGTGAACTGAGGTCCCCTATCAGACACTATAGAGACTGGCACCCTTTGCAGATATACAATCCGGTCAACATATAACTTTGCCAACCGTGCCACTCCATATGTTGTTTTGACAGGCAAGAAATGTGTCAATTTTGTCAATCGGTCTACCATCACCCAAATGGAATCATATCTCGAGGATGTCTTCGACAGTCCAACCATAAAATCCATGGTGATGCGATCTTACTTTCACTCCAGAAGGGGTAATTGTTGCATCAACCCAGAAGGACGCTGGTGTTCGGACTTAACCTGCTGACAGGTCAAACACCGGCTAACAAACTCAGCTATGTCATTTTTCATCCCTGACCACCAATAGGATGCTCGTGGATCTCGATACATCTTGATGTACCCTGGGTGTAGGGAATATGTGGAACTGTGACCCTCAGTTGTAATCTCCTCGCATAAATCACCTGAAGATGGTACGCCCAACATCACTCCAAACCACAGGATTCCAGAGTTATCCATACTGAATCCAGGTACACCAGACGATCTAACCCTTTTAATTAGATTCTGCATCTCCGAATTCTCTTTTTGAGCCTCTTGGATCTGATCCAATAACATAGGCCTCGCCTCTATATGTCCAAACAAGGCTCCAAAATCATCAAACTGTAGCTCGACCCCAGATTCGATCAGACGCTGCCATTCTAACACTGCAGGTCATCTTTTAACAGATATATGAGCTAAGCTACCCACCGATTTTCTACTCAGAGCATCGACAACAACGTTAGCCTTACCAGGATGATATGATATGGTGCAATCATAATCCTTTAGCAACTCTAGCCAACATCTTTGTCTCAAATTCATATCCTGTTGCCCAAAAATGTACTTTAGACTTTTATGATCTATGAAGATCTCAAAAGTCTCCCCGTAAAGATAATGTCTCAAAATCTTGAGAGCAAACACCACTGCCGCTAGCTCCAAGTCATGCGTCGGATAGTTCTGTTTGTATCTTTTGCGCTATCTCGATGCATAAGCAATTACCTTACCATGTTGCATCAATACACAACCTAGGTTAACTCTCGATGCATTGCAATATACCACAAAACCTCTAGAACCAAACGATAACACCAACGCTGACGCACTCATCAAACACCTTTGCAGTTTCTAAAAACTTTCTTCACACCTATCAGACCATACAAATTTTACTCACTTTTGAGTTAACCGAGTCAGAGGAGCAGCTATCCTCGAAAAGTCTTGGATAAATCTCCTGTAATACTCGGCCAATCCAAGGAAACTCCGAATCTTCGTGGCGGTCTTTGGCCTCTCCCACTAGAGTACTGCCTCCACTTTCTTTGGGTCTACCATGATACCCTCTTTTGACACTACATGTTCGAG
Organism: Flueggea neowawraea; assembly: GCA_948243855.1. NCBI lineage: Eukaryota > Viridiplantae > Streptophyta > Magnoliopsida > Malpighiales > Phyllanthaceae > Flueggea > Flueggea neowawraea. Next base: position 3,218 of record CAODLS011372713.1, on the reverse strand, counting down.
AAATGCCACATGCTTGAGCCAAAACTCGCACTTCGAGAACTTAGCATAAAGTTGATGTTCTCGCAAAGTCCGCAGCACCAACCTCAGATGGTCCTCGTGCTCCTCCCTACTCTTCGAATATATCAGAATGTCATCAATAAAGACAATCACAAATCGATCCAAATATGTTCTGAGAACTCTGTTCATCAAATCCATGAATTTTGTTGGTGCGTTGGTCAAACCAAATGACAACACCAAAAATTTATAGTGACCATATCTAGTTTGAAATGCGATTTTAGGGATGTCCTCACCTCTAATCCTTAATTGATGGTACCCCAACCTCAAGTCGATCTTAGAAAACCATTGTGCACCCTGCAACTGGTCAAACATATCATCTATCCTCATAAGTGGATATTGGTTCTTTACTGTCACCTTATTAACCTGATGATAGTCCATACACATCCTGAGACTACCATCCTTTTTTTTCACAAACAGAACCAAATCGCCCCAGGGAGAAATACTCGATCGAATAAACCCCTTATCGAGCAACTTCCTCAACTGAATCTCTAACTCATTTAATTTCGCTGGAGCCATCTGATATGATTGAATCGATATCGGATCGACACCAGACTGCACCTCTATAGCAAATTCGTTCTCTTGCTTAGGAGGAAGTCCTGACAGATCTTTAGAAAATACATCAGAGAACTCCCGCACAACGGATACACCCTCTGTGCTCAACTCTAATCCTACAAACTCGGTCAAGACGAAAGCTAAATATGCCTCGCAACCTCGACGTATCATCCTTTCTGCTTTGGCAGCGGACAAATAACCTAGTACCACACTGTCCTGCTCGCCTTGATAACAGAACTCGGCCTGTCCAGGTGGTCTAAAACACACCCTCTTGGCAAAGCAATCCAAAGTAGCATGCCACTCTGAAAGCCAATCCATACTGAGAATAACATCGAACCCTCTCACATCCAATAAGATGAGATCGACCACTAATTCGTGCCCATCAAATGAGATCATACAGTTTCAAACCCCAAAAACTGTCATCATCTTGCTACCTAGAGGGGATAAAATCTCTAACCACATATCCAGCTGACGTAATGCTAACCCAGCCCGCTCAACAAAAGGTGGGGTGATGAAAGAATATGATGCTCTAGTATGAAATAAAACATATGCAGGAGTCTCAGAAATAGAAAGTGTACCAGTCACTGTAATATTAGAGGCATGTGCCTCCTGTCGTGTCAGATGGTACACTTGTGTCTCACCCCCTGTGGTGGCACTACTCTGACTAGTTTGTCCCCGGCCACCAGTCTGCCTACATGACTATGGCTCCCAGATCATGTCGTGCCTCTACCACTACCTCTGTCGGCCCCGACACTAGCGGTACTAGCACCTCTAACTACTGACTGCCCAGCCTGTGATCCTGCCCCAAGCTTAAGTGGACACTCAAAGACCTTATGTCCCAGTTAACGACAGTGAAAACAGTTTCCCGTCATCTTGTTGCACACACCGGGATATCTCCTCCCACAAATGGTGCAAGGCGGTAAGAAACTCTGCGAACCATATCCTCCATTCTGGCCACCAGTACGCCCAGACGACTGTGCCACACTGACACTAGGGGTACTCTGACTCTGTCTCTGTCCCCTAGATACATGTCGACCTCCACCCTCACTGCAGCCCTGTTGGCCTCCGGATGTACCCTCGGTCTTCATCCTCTTGGGCTCATTCGGGTGTCTATCCTCAATATACTCAATCGACCTGGCAGACTCAGCCATCTACTTTACTGTGGTCATTCCGTGGCTTGCCACCATCTTACCAAACCGTGGGTGCAAACCACTCTAAAACCTCCTAGCCAGAGCCTCCTGACTTCGACAATCCTTAAGAGTGTACCTACTGAGCTCCTTAAATCTCTGCTCATACTCCGTAACTAACATGCCAGAAGCCTGATGGAAGTCACTGAACTCGTCCGCCTTCCTATCCCTGATGCTCATAGGAAGGAAGGTAACCGTGAGCTCATTCCTGAACTCAGCCCAAGAGACAACCCCTCGTGCCTCAAACTCTGACCACCATGACTCTGTGCGGTCATCCAGGAGAAAAGCAGCCAGTTAAACCCTGTCAGCATCATCAATTATCCTCTGGGCTTAGAAGAAACGCTCCACTGCAGTGAAGAAACATAAAGGATCATCTCCCACTCCTCCTGAAAATCTTGGGGGTTTGAGTTTCAGGAACTCAACCAAACTAGCGCCGACTCCAGCATGTGGTACTGTTGGAACAACTGCAGGAGCAGCAGCTGCGGCTACCTTAGGCTGAGGCGGCAGAACGGGAGGTGTCGCAGGCTGAGGTACAGGCTGACCTGCAGCCATCTGACCAGATAGAAGCCTCTAAATACTCTCAAGGGCTGTAGCGAAGCGCTCCATCGAACTGGGATGAGTCGCAGGCTGTGGCTGCGCCTGAGGTTGTGGTGCAAAAGCAACGATCTCTGGTAGACTAGGCGGGGTAGGCTGACCCGCTACAAAATGACTGGCCGCTATAATGGATATTGTAATTTTAGTTGTTTTGTATCTAATTTACCTTTATTTAGAATATTATTGTTGGTGAATATTATAAATGACTATTTATTGTTTTAGTTGAATTTATTTTAATGTTAATTGTATATTTGTTTGTGTATTATAAATAGATTAAATGTTTTAAATAGATTAAACGTGTTAAATAGATTATACGTGTTAAACATGTTAAATATATTAAATAAGTTAAACGTGTTAAACGTGTCTTATCGTGTTAAACAGGTTAAACAAGTTAACCCGTAACACGTGACTTGTTAACGTGTAACCCGTTTATTAAATGGGTCGTGTCCGAGACGGCGTTAAATGAATTCGGGTCGTAAACGAGTCAATCCGTTTAAAATTCAAGTCATAAACAGATTGACTCATTTAAACACGACACGATCCAAATTGTCAGCCTCACTTTTAACAGTACATGATGGAGTATTCAAGTTTGAATATTAATTAATATAAAATACTTTATTTATTAATTGCTTCTCAAGATGCTTTATGACAAAGAAGAAGATTATTTCTATCATTCTTTCAATGATTGAGTAAATTTTTGCTCTTCCGCTATTTTTGTAGCTGATGCATCTGGACATGGTCCTTTAGAGCACTGCATACAACACTGATGTTTGCACTTTGCAGAACTCAGGTGCTTGTGGGCATGAACTGGGACAATCGTCGTCATAA
>CAODLS011372628.1:0-37019 GCA_948243855.1 Flueggea neowawraea | reverse complement strand
AGTACCTCACAAAGAAATTCTGCAAATTTCTCAACAATGAAAGAGAGGCAAAGAAGGCCAGCAAGAGGAGGAACAAATTGATTTGCTATGAATGTAATAAACTAGGCCATGTCAAACCGAACTGCCCTTATTTGAAGAAACATGGCAAAAGGAGGAAAAGAAGATTCCTTGATGATCATTCAAATTCCAGTAATGATGATGATGAAGTTGGAGGAATATGCTTGATAGCCCATGCAAATATGGTACCCTTTCCTTGAACTCAAATTTTATTTTGATTTCTTCATTTGTATGCATTCTGTTTTTATAAGTTGATTTTTTGTATTTTATAGGGGTAGATACATTTATTGATTGATTGATTGCAAGCATTGAAATTTCTGTTTTTCAAAAGGGTGACATATATTTTCTTGATTTCAATTGGTATCATATGCAATTGCTTAAGGGGAGCTATAATTGTGTTTATTAATTTCTTTGGTTGATTGGGGGAGAATGGTGATTTTTCTTTTGTTTTGGTTATAAAAAAAGGGAGAAGTGTTACATGAATTTACATGTTATTTTTTAAATTGGTATCATCTTTATTTTGAACATCATGTTTATTATTGTGTTGGACTAACCAAGTAAAAAGAACTAAAATCCTTGATTAAATTGTTTGTTATTGGTGAATAGATATTCAAATTCATGTATGTTTTGTCATCATAAAAAAGGGGGAGACTATTGAGTTCGGCTTTGATGATGATGATTGCAAAACATTCATGAAAGAAGTGCAAACTTATAGACTTGATGATATTTGGCATCAAGGCACTTTGGCGATTCAATAAAGTGAATTAATGAAGAACACGACACCTTAATGATCATCAAGGCACGTTGATATATGACAAAATGGCAACTAGGCATGTTGAAGATCCAACAACACGGGTAGATAATGACTAAAACTTACTGGTATATCTCTATGATTTGGTAACGCGCGTTAATGGTCAAGAACGCACGTTGTTGAGGAATTAACTCAGAACTTTCCCAAGCCATTGCGTTGAAGAGACTTTGATAAAATCAAGAACACCTGCTATCACCATTGAAGAAAAATGAACAACGTACGTTGTTGGTGTATAACACACGTTGACGAGTTTCAGATGGAGACAAATAAGAGATGCTCCTCGAGATTTGAATTTGAATATTCTCTGACATGTTGACATGGATTTCAAAGGTGCAGTCTTGATCAAATTCAACAACGCACGTTAAAGAATGAATAAGGCACATTGATGAACATTAGGGTGAAAGTTCATATTCTAGAATGAAGAACAAGACACGCTGATCATTCATCAAGGAGCGTTGCAGTATTGATCAACGCACATTAATGACTATCTAGGCACGCTAATGAAAGACATTTTCAACCAAAAGTACTATAACTTCAACAAGGCACGCTGATGGACAACAACACGTTGATATCTGAGGTATGATTGAAGAACATGCGTTAATAGGGATCAATGCACGTTAATGATGGTAACGTCAATTAAAACAGTAATTTTCATTCTCTCACAACGGCTACTTCGAAGCTCCAACGGCTATATTCTTAAGAGTGGCTATAAATAGACGTATAAGGTTAGAAGAGAAAAGATATATACCCTTGCTAAGAATTGTTATTCACTTTATCTCTCTTCTCGACCCTTCTAACCCGTTTGAGCTATTTACTTCTTATCTAATTGTTGGGTTGATATGAGCTTTAATCTTCCATACCTTTGGGGTTTAATATGTAACAAGCAAGGTTATTTGCTTGAGATAGATAGGTTTTCTTGTTGTGCCTTAGAAAAATAGGAGTGGTTGCTAATGAGCCTTAGAAAACTAGAGGTGTAGTTTTTCTAGTTTGTTACCTGCAAAAACTAGAGGTGTGGTTTACTTGTTTTATCCTGAAAAGAAGTGGTTTTAGATTTCTAGTTGAGCCCGGAAAAACTAAGGATTTGGTTTGTTTGTTTTGTCCTCAAAACAAGGTGTAACGGTTTGCTTGTTGATCCCGTAAAAAACAAGTGTTCTAAACGGTTTTCCTCCACCCGAAAGTGAGGAAGATAGTGAATTGAAATTCTCTAATGGATCTAGACAAGTGGACGTAGGTTAAGGAGGACCGAACTACTATAAATCATATTTTTTCTCTATTCACTTACTCTCTCTTATTTGATTCGCATTTATATTTGATTTATATTGTTATGAGTGGATTGAATCTTTGGTTTTAAGTTTCTTTCGCATTTCACTTTGATTTTAGTTTAGAAGAAATTTGTTATTTGTTTTAGCTTGCAAAGAAATTTCAACAAAATTTTTAACTTGCTACAAATCCAATTCACCCCTCTTGGATTGCCATTGTATATTGGGACTGAAAATTACAGTAGCCACCGCCTAGAAAAACTTGACTTCTACACGCTTTGACTAGCATATGTTGGAATTTGTAACTAAGTTTATGACATTCATAAGAATACATGGCAGCGGAAATAACAAAAAAAAATAAATCTAGAATTCCACCAAAGATCTATGCATATCAAAATATACGATTAGGGTTAGGGTTTTACCTTAAAACCAATGCTTGAACGTATGACTGAATGGAGTGTTGGTGTAGCTTTCAGTGCTCAAAACTAAATCTCCTTTCCTTCACGTTGCCTTTGCGTGAACATACCTAAAGGTATCCACACAAACAAGCTTACTCGAATCGACGATGTGTACTAGCACTTAAGAATCTCTATTCTAGTCTCACAATTTTTTTTTATCTCTTTGTAAGTGACTCACAAATTCGGCCAAGCCTATACTAGTGTTGAAATTCGGCCAACTATATATAGAAGCATAGAAAACCCTAATCAATGTGTACTAGGGTTTCATTTACTTTTCCTACAAGAATTAGAACTCCTCTTTAATAATATAGTGTGCTGAATTTCTTAGACATATATGGACTAGGTTTTATTCTCCTTGTCACACAACAATAATAATATAGTGTGTTGAATTTCTTAGACACACATATTTAAGACATAAATCATCAAACCCTGAATTATTAATGATTAATCAAATTAATCAACTTAATAATTCAACTACCATAAGAGAGGATATTTGCAATCCGAACCAACTCGTTTTAGTGTGTGACCCAATAGGCCCACTCAAAATTGGCAATGGGCCTTGTCCCAAAATTTGGGCCCATAGTCTATAACCGGTATCTAGTAATACATTATGGCAAATCAAAATCGAGTGGATGTCGGTGATCCAAGTTTAACCTTTCACAGTTTGATATTTAGTCATTTTGTCTCACAATATCTAGATTAAGCATAAGGCATGGATACATGTCAACCTTATTTTGCTTAATGTGTTTCTTGATCCCTAGTAGATTGATATAACAAATGACATTGATAATCCCTTTATCAATTCATTTGAGTATGCATACATTCGATCAATCATACTTATCAAGTGGCTTGGAGATATCACTCTTAATTCGTCACTCTCATTGTCACTCCTATACAAGATTCATGACATATCCAATCATAGCCTTATTGTTACCCTATTACGGTTAATGTTTAACTAAGTCAAAACATGTGATTTTTCATGTAGCATTCGGTAGTGAATTTTAGTTAGATGACTCAAATATCACCACTACATGAAAGCTACTTGTGACATTAATCCATGAAGAGCTTTCATAGTGGGCTAATCCAATACATGTTCCCTAACAAGTATCTATGTTGTAAGTGATATTTTCATATCCATAATCAGTGAACCATGATTATCCACTTAGCAATATATTAATCTTAATTCATTATCATTCCCATGATAACAATCGATTAGGGACATTTAGAATAGTATTCCTTTTAACCCTAGGGTTTTACTATCAAGTCAAACTTGATGACATAAGGAAGAATAAACTATTATTCATAGAGGTTTTATCTTCATAAAACATATTATAATTATTCATAGATATGAAATGAAAAACCTCTTTATTAAATGATAAATCAAATGACAATGTACATATATGATTGGACTAGGGCACCAAAACTAACAATCTCTCACTTCCACTAGTCCCAATCAAGAATGAACCTAATGCCTAAAGACTTGATGTGTCTTTCATGTTTCAGTTTTGGGAGAGCCTTTGTCAAAGGATCCGCTATATTGTTATTAGTATCAACTCTGCATATCTTGACATCTCTTCTTTCGATTATCTCTCGAACGAGGTGGAAACGCCTAACTATGTGTTTGGTTCTTTGATGTGACCTAGGCTCCTTGGCTTAAGCAATGACCCCATTATTATCACAATATAAATCTACTGGGTTTGTGATGCTTGGGATGACATCTAAACCAATGATGAACATTTTGAGCCAAATAACTTCCTTTGCAGCGTCTGACGTAGCTATGTACTCAAACTCTACATTAAAATTAACCATGGTGTCTTGCTTGGTGCTTCTCCAGCTTACAGCACCTCCATTCAGACAAAACACATAGCTAGATTATGATCAAAAATCATCATGGTCAGACTAAAATCCAGCATCAGTGTAACCACTCAGGACTAGTTCGCCTTCTTGTCCTCCATAAATCAAGAAAACAACATTAGTTCTTCTCAAGTACTTGAGGATATTCTTAACTACGGTCAAGTGACTTTCACCTGGATCAGACTGAAATCTACTAGTCTTGCTTAAAGGAAAAGCAACATCAAGGTGTGTACAAAGCATGGTATACATGATGGATCCAATAGCAGAAGCATATAGAACCCTACTCATGTAATCTCTGGCTTGCCTTGTTGTAGGACAACCTGCCTTGTTCAGTGTTTTTCTAAGAACCATGGGAATCATTCCTTTCTTGGAATTCAGCATGCTAAACCTTTCTAGCACTTTATCAATGTACACACTTTGATTTAGTCCAATTAGCCTCTTTGATCTATCTTTATAGATTTGTATCCCTAGGATACTTGAAGCTTCACCTAAGTCTTTCATTGTGAAACACTTTTCTAACAAAGTCTTGGCAACCTGCAAGATTTGAATGTTGTTTCCAATGATCAAGATGTCGTTAACATACAACACAAAGAACACTATCGCATTCCCACTAACCTTTTTGTATACACAAGGCTCATCTTCATTTTTTATGAATCCAAACTCTTTGACTGCTTCATCAAAATGAAGATTCTAACTTTGTGATGTTTGATTCAATCCAAAAATGGATCTTTGAAACTTGCATACCTTACTAGGATTCTTATGATTGACAAAACCCTCAGGTTGTGTCATGTACACATCCCCATGTAGGTTTCCATTTAGTAAAGCAGTTTTGACATCTATTTGTCATATCTCATAGTTATAATATGTTGCAATGGAAAAAAGAACCCTAATGGATTTGAGCATAACGAGTGGTGAAAATGTTTCATTATAGTCAATACCATGAGTTTGTTTAAAACCTTTTGCAACAAGTATTGCTTTAAAGATCCCATCGGCTTTCATATTGTAAATCCATTTCCAATCGATGATCTTGGCTCCATTAGGTGGTTCCACCAATTTCCAAAATTGTTTATAATACATCGATCCCATTTCTAATTTCATGGCTTTATGCCATTTTATAGAGTTTGGATCTACAATTGCCTATTGGTAGGTTGTAGGCTTATTATGATCTACAAGAACAATTTCTTTATCATCAGTTATGAGAATTTCGTATCTCTCAGGATCATGACGAATCCTACCAGACCTACTTGGGCCTTGTATTATACATTCAGACTCTACAACATCTTATGATTCTTCTTGCCTGTCCTATCATCAGTGGCTATTTGTGGTTCTTTATTTTGTCTAGAAGTACTTTACTCCCACTAATCCGTTTGGAAATAATTTTTTTTTAAAAAGACACCATTACGAGCAACAAACACTTTATTCTTAGAACGATTGTAAAAATATTATCATTTTATTGCCTTTAGATACCCCACAAATATGCATTTTTCTGGTTTAGGTGCTAACTTATCTGAAACTTGTCGTTTCACAAGAGCTTCACATCCCTAAATCTTTAGAAAAAAATATTATGGGTCTTTTCCCATGTCATACTCATATGGTGTCTTTTCCACCGCTTTAGATGAAATTCGGTTAAGTATGAATGCAGCAGTTTCTAAGGCATAAAGATTATGTTTGACTTATCATTGATCGAACCATATCCAATAGAGTTCAATTTCTTCTTTTGGAAATGCCATTCCATTGGGGCTTTCCGGGTGGAGTAAGTTGTGAGATAATCCCACACTCCTTAAGATGATTGTCAAACTCCTAGCTTAAAAATTCTCCACCACGATTGGATCGAAGTGCTTTGATATTCTTGCCAAGTTGATTTTGAACTTCATTTTTTAACTCCTTGAACTTTTCAAAGGATTCCATTTTTTGTCTCATAAGATGGACAAATCCATATCTATTAAAGTCATCAGTAAAAGTAATGAAGTACAAATAACCTCTTATAGTACTTGAACTAAAAGATCTGCATAAATCAATATGTATTAGGCCTAATAGTTCATTGGCCCTTTCACCTTTGTGTGTAAAAGGACTCTTAGTCATTTTGCCTAACAAACATGATTCGCATGTATCAAATAATTCAAAATCAAATGATTCAAGTAATCCATCTTTATGGAGTTTAGAAATGTGTTTCTCATTTGCATGACCCAAACGACAATGCCAAAGGTAGGTTTCCTTTAAATCATTTGATTTTAACCTTTTATTAATATCATAGACGAGCTTACTTTGCTCCAAGTTTAAAACATATAGACCATAAGATAAGATTAAATACCATAAAATATGTCTTCACGATAGATGGAAAGATTATTATGCTTAATAATAAAATGAAAACCATCATTGTCTAAACAAGAAATGGAAATATTGTTCTTACTCATAGTAGGAATATAATAACAATTCGATAATTGTAAAACAAGTTCACTAGGAAAAGTTAAATAATAAGTTCCTACAACTAATGCAACAACTTTTGCCCCATTGTCCACCTGTAAGTCCACTTTGCCTTTCATCAATGATCTATTATTTCTCAATCTCTACAAGTTAATGAAAATATGAGCTCTACATCCAAATCAAATACACATGAGGAAGTAGTAGACATATTAATTTCTATAACAAAAATACCTCAAGTAGAAGCCTCGCTTCTCTTCTTCTTTAGCTCTTCCAAGTAAAGTTTGCAGCTCCTTTTTCAATGACCCGGTTCATTGCAATGAAAGCAAACTCCTTATTTCATCTTGGTTATCTTGGGTTCAGGCTTATTGGGCTTGGATTTTCCTTTGCCCTTGCGAACAAACTTTGGCTTAGCCTTCCCTTTTCCCTTCCCTTTGTATACCATAAGTACATCATTGGTTTTATGAATGCTCTTCTCGACATTCTTCAACATATCAAAAAGCTTGGTGATGGACTTACCCATGCTGTGCATATTGTAGTTCATGACGAACTTGTCATAACTACTTGGGAGTGACCCTAAGATCATATCTATGGCCAACACCTTTATTAATGGAGCACCAAGTCTCTCAAGTTGGTTAATGTAACATTTCATCTTGAGGACGTGTGCACTTACTGAAGTGCCAAGAGCCATCTTACACTTATTCAATGCCTTAGTTGTCAAAAACCTTTCTTGACGAGCTTGCTATTAGAACATTTCCTTGAGATGCCTCATCATGTCAAATGCCTCCATAGCTTCAAATTGCTTTTGCAGATCTGTAACCATGGTAGCAAGCATAAGACATATGACGTTCGTTGAGTCATTTATATGCTTATCATAAGCATCCTTTTATGCTCTATGGGCATTGGATGCGGGTACTTGAGGAATCATTATATATAAGACGTAAGTCTTCCTTTTTTGCTTAAGAGCAATTCTTAAATTTTGTGACCAATCAAGGAAGTTAGTCCCATTTAATTTCTCCTTCTTAAGGATCGATCGCAAAGTAAAGGCTGACGTGTTATTATTTGTTGCCATTATATCTACATACAAAATATATAAAATTAATAGGAGGTCGTTTGAATACTCCCATTAAAATTAACATCCCTAAAGTTAATTTGAGTTTTAAACATAGTGGGTACAAGATCCATATCTCACTTAAAGTTAAGCCAGCTGAGCTAGTCCTTAACCTTAGCTATTTAGGTAGAAAAATCTTTTTCAATTATATCAAATATACCTTTTGTATTACTGGGGATTTTGACATCTCATGTCCCGACATTTAAATCGTTTTCTATGCACTAGGTCCAAGAACATTTTGATAGCCACGTTAAGTCAAACCATAATCAAAATATGGATACAACCATTAACCACCCTTGCCTATCTAAGGTAATCGAGTGCACCCTACGAAGGCAGAAACTATACATCGATGAACAAAGGTTTGACAAGCATTGATTATGGAATTCATTTTTCGACTTACTATTATAGGGATTCGTTTGTTTGTTGGTTTGTGTGGGATACATAAATGAACATTCAATCATAGAATATATGCATCACATGTATATATATAGCATAATTTAAACGTGACATGACAAAATCCAAAACTAAGTTTGATCCTACAAGCCAATGTGAAGATCAAGGGTGGACCTAGGGTGGTCTTCAATCTTCATTGCAACGAACGGTCTCCATCTTCTTTTACATACATTGTATAAATTTAAATCTATACTAAACTAATCTAAAAGAAATAGGAACATTTTCCAAAAACTGAAGTAACTAAAATAGGCACAAACTACCATTCCATTACATTGAACGATAATAAACCAATCACATGGGGTTAATTGGGTCATGTCATGCACCATGCATATTCAATCAACTTTCAAATCAAACACAATCAGATTATGAACATAAATAAACATCATTCAATTAATCAAATCTCTACATTGATTAAACGTTGGATGTGTATAACGGTTTCACAAGCCGATTACGAGGGAGGTTTGTAATTCGCATTGCTCATGAAACGAGTTGCTAATTTTAAAAACCCTAATCTGTATTAATCTCATTAATACTTAAATCTCATAATCAAATTATGATTTAATTCATTGTTTATAATCCCATTATTAACGTGCACATATAAAACCTTAAACCACTTTCTAGATGATTCTTAACATCTTATGTAAATTTATCAAGCATATTCGGCCTTCACATATTAATTCCCAATTTTATCTTGCTAAATTAAATCGTAAATCACATCATTAATTCAGAAAAATTATCATAAAATATAAAGCATGGCCGAATTCAACAAACAACACAATTATATCACATATAAAAGAAATAGTCTATGTTGATGGTGCAAGTGGCTCTGATACGATTGTTGGAATTCGTAATTAAGTTTACGACATTCATAAGCATACATGGCAGCGAAAATAATAAAAAAAAATAAACGTAGAATTCCACCAAGGATCCATGCACATCAACATATACGATTAGGGTTAGGGTTTTACCTTAAAACCAATGCTCGAACGTATGACTGAATGGAGTGTTGGTGTAGCTTTCAATGCTAAAACCGAATATCCTTTCCTTCACATTGCCTTTGCGCGAACATGTCTAAAGGTATCCACACAAATGAACTTGCTTGAATCGGTGATTTGTACTAGCACTTAAGAATCTCAATTCTAGTCTCACAAAATAAGTTTCTCTCTTTGTGAGTGACTGTCACAAATTCGGCCAAGCCTCTACTAGTGTTGAAATTCTGCCAACTATATATAGAAGCGTAGAAAACTCTAATCAGTGTGTAATATGGTTTCATTTACTTTTCCTACAAGAATTAGAACTCCTCTTTAATAATGTAATGTGTCGAATTTCCTAGACACATATGGACTAGGTTTTATTCTCCTTGTCACACAAGAATAAGGGCTCCTAAAAATAGGAGTGAGCTGAATTTTCTCCTAAAAAATAGGAGGTGTGCCAAATTTTAATATGGGATAATTAATGTTATGGGGCTTTTAATTATATGATACATTATCATTATATAAATCACTCTCCTATTAATCTACATGGGCCGAAATTATGTCACACATAATAACATACCCAAACATGCTTAATCTTAATAATTAGTGATTTACATTAAAAGCCCATTACATTAATGGATTATGTCTTATATCATATTTAAGACGTAAATCATCAAACCATGAATTATTAATTATTAATCAAATTAATCAACTTAGTAAGTCAATTACCATAAGAGAGAATATTTGTGATCGGATCCAACTCATTTTAGTGTGTGACCCAATAGGCCCACTCAAAATTGGCAATGGGCCTTGTCCCAAAATTTGGGCCCATAGTCCATAACCGGTATCTAGTAATATATTATGACAACCCAAAATTGAGTAAATGTCGGTGATCCGAGTTTAGCCTTTCACAATTCGATATTTAGTTCTTTTGTCTCACGATATCTAGATTAAGCATAAGGCATCCATACAGATCAACTTTATTTTGCTTAATGTGTTTCTTGATCCCAAGTAGATTGATATAACAAATGACATTGATAATCCCTTTATCAATTCATTTGAGTATGCATACATTCGATCAATCATACTCATCAAGTGGCCAAGAGATATCACTCTTCATAAAAGGAACAAATTCGTCATTCTCATTGTCACTCCTCTACAAGATTCATGGCATATTCAATCATAGCCTTTATTGGTACCCTGTTATAAATAACGTTTGACTAAGTCAAAACATAGGATTCGATAATGAATTTCAGTCAGAGGACTTGAATATCACCACTGCATGAAAACTACTTTTAACATTAATCTATGAAGTGTTTTCATAGTGGGCCAGTCCAATACATGTTTCCTAACATGTATCTATGTCTTAAGTGATGTCTTCACATCTGTAATCAGTAAAATGTGATTATCCACTTAGGAAAATACTAATTTTAATTCATTATCATTCCCAAGATAATAATCAATTAGGGACATTTAGAATAGTATTCTTTTTAACCTTAGGGTTTTACTATCAAGTCAAACTTGATGACATAAACAAGAATAAACTATTCATGGAGGTTTTATCTTCATAAAACATATTATAATTATTCATAAATACGAAATGAAAAACCTCTTTATTAAATGATAAATCAAATGACCATGTACATATATGATTGAACTAGGGCACCAAAACTAACAGCATCTGCATGCATAGATCAAAAGTTCTATGCTCTTAGAACAGATGTTCTAAGTGCATTGACGTGTTTCCAAGATCACACATTTTATACTCCACGTGATTGTGTCAAGGAATATTCAATTTCAAATTCTTGAGGAGCGTATACGGTTTTGTCAATATCTGACATCATCCTCGTCTATGCGCTTTATGTCTGCTTCATTGTGCGGAGAGTGTTTTCTTTAAAGATGCTACCTTTATCCATCTACGCTTCTTGATCTGGATCTAATACGTCCATGGCCTTGATCAGTGAGCTTTCTTCAAGTTTCAACATTTTAACTCACAGTCCCGCCTACACGTTTTCTTTGTTGTTCTAAGTGTGTAGATTTAAACTAATCCAGAACAGTTAGCATCTGCTTCTCTTCTATGCCCTTTAAACCTTTCACAAGGTGCTTAAAACATTTATGAAGTTTTTATCTTCTAATGCATACCATGTACACGCTTTACTTAACTTTCTATGCGCTTTTCATCTTTATTGTTCCTTACAACATTCTGCTCAACGTGCATTGTATCCACCCTGAATGATCCGGTGAGTATGAGACTTTATCAATAGGCTTAGATCGTGGTACAACATCCTTAGATCATAGATCAACGTGCTTAGAGGGTTAACCAACATCCTTAGCTAAACTATTTCAAATGTTTTGTAAATAATCAAAACTTAGAAGGAATTCACATGTTGACCAAAACTAGTTCAACAATCTCCCTCTGTTTTACTAGGACAAAACATTGAAAGAGTTTACACTCCCCCTCAATCAATGCACATGTTTTAAAACAACTTAGAAACAAAATAACAAAATTTTGATCAAGGTTGTTTAGGCATTGTCCATTTGTTAGCTTTGACACATATGTTAAAAGATTCCATATTTTAAGCACGACATTAAATTAGACAATAAATCAAACTCTTACGTAATTATCCCTTTTTTTGTCAACAGTCAAAAAGGTAGAAAGTCAATCAAATTAATACAATAATATGATATGTATACACAATATACAAACAATTCAAAATCAAATCGGAAGTGGAAAGAGATGATATAGCATTACTGCACATAAAAACATTTCAAGGATCCAAAATGAAAAATAGATATATACATAGTATCCATGATATGTATGCATGACAAAATGTGGATCCTACAGCTTATGAAAATCACTCTTTGGAGGTTGATTCAGGAACGGGATCATTGAGATTCAAATCTGTCTTAGAGGCTTCTAGTTCATCTGGATTGTTATCAGAAACCACTACTTTTGATGTTAATCAGGAAGCCTTCTCAGTGATTAGCAAAATCTTAGATCCTCTCTAACTTGGTTTCCCTGTCTCCTCTGCAAGTAATGCTTTAGGCGCATCCTCAATGGCATTGACAACCTTCTCAGCCAGTTCTTCTATAATTTTCATGGTTGCACTGTGAGCAATTTCTTCTGCCACTCGCTCCACAAGTGGTGCATTTTCTGTCTCAAATTGTTGTTCATATTCTAATAGAATTTCAGTTGTTTCTTCCTCAACAATAGTCTCAGCTGCACTTATAACATTTCCAACTGCAAAATTTTCTATGCATTTACCAACTTCTGGATTATCAACATCCAATGTTGCTTTATCCACTTCCATTTCAGCTTACTGTTCAACTTCCTTTGTTTCTTGTATTTGAATCACCTCTGGTTCCTTAACTGGTTCTCCAATCTCTGTTCCTTATCACTTCCTTCCTTCTCGGTTTTAGTCCTTTCAGAATTTTAACTTTCATCTAACAGTTCTTGATTAAGTGCTTCAATAGCTTTGCTAGCCATTTCAAGTACTTGCTCATTCTCAATGTATATTGTTGATTTTGTCTTTATGGACTCTTAAGGAATTATAGAACTAGAAGGAACAAACCTAGGAGCAAAATTTGGAACCTCAACTTCTTCAATCGGCTTTCCAATTCTGATACTTTCCAAGCTTCTGAAATTTTCTTTCAATAACTCCTTTATTTCTCCAAAATTTGCCTTAGTTTGCTTCTCAAAATCACTGAACTCTTTTTCTCACCTTCCAAGTTTACTGCCATTAACAACTTTTGAACTATCACCAGTCTTAACTTCAATTTCTTTAACTTTAGCCATTTTTTCTTACCTCGTAGGTAATTTCCTCTTTTCCTTTGAATCTCTTCTGACAAAGACCGTATCGTCAGGCTTAGGTTTCTTTTTCTCATCTCATTTGTGAAACATCACATCATTCTCTCTCAGGTAAGGTTGAAATACATAGCCTCTTTCCATTGTTCTAAAGAGTTTCATTCCTCTTAATGATTCAATGTGAATCTTCCTTGCTTCCAATGCTTGGACTGAAGTGAACCTTCTAAATTGACTTTGAAATTCTTCAAAATCTTAGTGAGGTGGCTTGCATAAGGTATACTTTCTCTTCTATGCCTGTCTTTCACAACATATGTTGGAAAATTGAAATGTTTTGCTCATCCAAGCATCCAGTCTATTACCATAAAAGTAAAATCAATTTTTCTGCCCTTCATCAGTAAATACATGGTAATTTCATCTTGTGCTGTCAAAGGTGATTGAGTATGTGATTTGGTTGCAACATCTTTGTGAAAGCAAGATGCACCATTTTCCACCTTTCACCAAGATCATTTTGATCTAGCCATTTAGCCTCAACCTTCACCGCTTTAGTTTGCTCAAACATAAACTTCCTTATCTCATCGGTGTTTACCACAATCATTTGAGCATTCTCATCAATATATTCCTTAACTCCCTTCCTATTTTTACTAAGCATCCATTCATAGGCAAGTTAAAAAGCTTTTGCAACAAGATTTCATTAATCATAAAATCTACTCCATTTGCTCTAGTTTTGATTCCAATATCTCCGTATCCTAGCACATCCTCAACATCTTCATTTTCCCATCTTTTGGAATTAGTATAAAATTCTCTAAATAATTTGAGATAAATGTCAAAAGCTTCAACACAAAAATCTCTCAGACCAAATTATAAAAATCTCTTTCTATATCCATTCCTCCCTTCTTCAAGGACCGAAAATCAAAAATCCTGAATTCAGACAAATCGGCACCTTCTAAGACCTTAAACAACCTAGCCAATTAAAGATCTACGAACCTTCTAGCATCAAAATCCTCTTCTATTACTATGCCCTTCTTCTTAGTATATTTAGAGGGAGAAGAGACCTGTTTACCTTGGTGAAAATAGATGGATGCTTGCACTCCTCGGTCTCTTCATGCCTTTTGATAAATCTCTCTTTTTACTCTTCTTGTATCATGAACCTGCTTCGATCGCTTTTCAGTTCTCTTCATCATTTTTGGAATCAAAATGTCGCTACTACGTGAGAGAGTTAAGTTTTAAGGCGTGTTAGGATTTTTTGGAAATTTGAGGAACTTGATAGAAATTGGAGTTAAAAGTGTTTGGAAATGGTTGTGAAGTGTTTTTCTAAGTTGGGTTAAGTGTTTCAATTTTGGTGGGAAAACACTAGGCGGGAGGATTTTGAGTTTGGATTTTTTGAAAGTGAAAAATGAGAGGGAAACTGTGATTTTGGGTTTTGTTATAGGTAAAAACATCTACATGCATAGTAAAGGGGTTTACGTACGTTGATAAAAGTATGTGAAGACCTACGTACTTTCATGTTCTCCTTTACGCGCACGACGTGGCTTTGAAATTTCTTGAAGTAACTGTTTAGGAAGGGGGTAAAGTTCTACGTACGTTGCAACAACATCTATGTGCATAGAGAGGACTAGTTGGCATCTATGTACCTTCTTAAGTATAATGTACTTTCAGCCACTTTCAATTTTACCACAATGTGCATTAACAAATCTACGCGAGCTATTCTACGTACTTTGTATAGCCTTCTTTCACCAAGTCTGAATCCAGTGAAACTACTTTAAGTTCTACGTAACTTGTATAAGCATAAGGTGTGTAGATCCTTACTGTCCATGAACCAGTAACAACGTCAATCATACTATGTGCTTTGTTCAATCCTCAAAGTTCTTAGACATATCAGACCTGATACCCAGAATTCACATCATCTCGTCAATGTGCTTTGTACACTACCAAAGTGCATTGCACAAACCTAGATACACTCCAGTGATAAACCATGACTATCTATGTGCCCATCATCCTCTGTAAGTACTTTGCTGACAAAACTAATGAACCCAGCATACACCAAGCCTTATTCTACGTGCTTTATAGATATCTTAATCCCTTATTTGGATGTTTACAAAAAGGAGAGAAAAGAAAGGAAAGGAAAGGAAGGAAATGGCATTTCCTTCCATTTCTCACCAAATTGGTAAGAAACAAAACTCACCCTCTATTTCCCTTCATTTCCCTCCATTTCTCTTGTGTTTTATCATTTTATTGTTATCCAAACAATAGAAAAGAAATGTCATTTCCATTCCTTTCTTTTCTTTTCCATTCATTTCTATTCATCCAAACAAAGGCTAATGCACGTAAAATAGTGACAGATCTAATACTTAGAAAATTTTCCTTTTCAACCTCAGTGATTTCATTTTGCCCATGGATCAATTTGATATATATGTATGAATGAATGCACATGTACACAAAATAATGCACAAGTATAATCAATCAAAACTTATTCAAATCACACATACCAATGCGCCTATGTATGGAAGTAAAATTCTTTTCATCAAGTGGTTTTCTTAAAATATCAGAAAATTGATCATTTGTATAAACAAATTCAATTTTAATGTCTCCCTTAAGAACATGATCTCTAATGAAATGATGCTTGATATCTGTATGCTTTGTTCTAGAGTATTGGATTGGATTTTTGGAAATATTTATGGTACTTGTATTGTCACACTTGATAGGGATTTTTTGAAAGTTTGATTTGAAAATCTAAGAGCTATTGTTTAATTCACAAAATTTGTTCAACACAACTACCCCCTTTTACATATTCAGATTCAACAATTGATAGAACAACACAATTTTGTTTCTTTGAAAACCAAGACATAAGTGCATTCCCTAAGAATTGGCAAGTACCCTACGTGTTTTTCCTATCAAGTTGGATCCTAGCATGATCCACGTCACTATAACCAACCAGGTCAAAGCAATCATTTTTGGGATACCAAATACCAACATTCTTAGTTCCAATCAAGTACCTAAACATTTGTTTTACCACTTTTAAATGAGACTCATTAGGACATGATTGAAATATAGCACACAAGCATACACTAAACATAATATCAGGTCTACTAGAGGTAAGATAAAGAAGTGAGTCAATCATACCTTTATATAGCTTCTCATCCACATCTTTACTTTGCTCATCTTTGGTGAGTTTCATTATGCTCATTGGAGTAGGAATTGACTTGGCACTTTCCATACCATATTTCTTCAACAAATCATTGATATATTTACCTTGATTTATGAAGATGTCATCCTTCATTTACTTGATTTGCAATCCAGGGAAGTGGTTTAATTCCCCCATTATGCTCATCTCAAACTTTTTTTGCATTAACTTAGAGAACTCATCACACAAAGATTCATTAGTAGCATCAAATATAATGTCATCAACATATACTAGTACCAATAAAAGATCACCATGCTTGGTTTTGCAAAATAACGTATTATCTTTTCCTCTAGAAAAACCATTTACCAAAAGATATTGGCTCAATCTTTCATACCAAGCTCTATGAGTTTGTTTTAATCTATAGAGAGTCTTTTGCAATTTAAAAACATGATTTGAAAAATAAGGATCTTCAAAACCAGGGGTTGTTTGACATAAACCTCTTCTTTGATAAAACCATTCAAAAATGCACTTTTGACATCCATTTTATAAAGCTTGAAATTTTTAAAACATGCATATGCACACATAATTCGAATAGTTTCTAGCCTTGTTACCGATGCAAATGATTCTTCAAAATTAATACATTCCTCTTGACAATATCCTTGTGCAATAATCCTTGACTTTTTTTTCACCAGCTTGCCTTTCTCATCCTTTTTATTTCTACGTACCCAGTTGGTACTATCACATTGCAACCGTCTGGCATAGGAACCAATTCCTATGCATCATTTTTCTCAAATTGGTTCAGCTCCTCTTGCATTGATATCACCCAATATTCATCACTCAATGCTTCTTTGATGTCCTTGGGAACAATTTGAGATATAAATGCATAGTTGGCAATGCGACGAAGTGGTGAACTAGTGGTTACACCCTTAGATACATCTCCAATGATGATTTCGTTTGGATGATCTCTAGCATACCTCCATTATTTAGGAAGTTCCTTGGTTTGTGCATCCTTCACTTCATTTTTCCTAGAGTTGGATGAGCTTTGTTTTTGGTCATTGATTTTGAATTCTTCAATCTTGTCACCAAGATCCATACTTGCATCATCATCATCAATAACACTAGGCACAACATGGTTAGTTTCATAAAAAATGACATGTATAGACTCTCCAACCTTCTCTAGTCTTTTTTTAAAGACTCTATATACCTTGATAATGGATGAATATCCAAGAAAAATGCCCACATCGGATTTAGAATCAAAATTTCCTGAGGCATATTTTCCATTGTTGTGAATAAAGCACTTGCAACCAAATTCACGAAAGTAAGAAATGTTGGGCTTTCTACCTTTCCACAACTCATATGGAGTTTTCTTGAGTATGTTGCATTGACTGCTTCAGCTGAAAAGTACTTGGAGAGGTTGTTCTCACTAAGCATGGTCCTAATTATTTCTGGCATAGTCTTATTTTTTCTTTCAACAACACCAATTTTTTAGAGGTCCTTGGAGCAGAAAAATTATGTTCAATGCCATGCTCCTCACAATTGGACTCAAATGGCCCATATGTAAATTCACCTCCTCTATCACTTCTAATGAAAGTAATAGAATAACCCTTTCCATTTTGAACCTTCTTGCTATGTGATGCAAATGCATGAAAAGCTTCATTTTTATGAGCAAGAAAGAAAACCCATGTAAACCTTAACAAATCATCAACAATTACAAAACAATATGCTTTACCTCCTAGACTCAATGTGCTCGTAGGACCAACGAATCCATATGTAATAACTCTAATGGTCTACATGTTGAAATAATGTTTTTCTATGAAAAGAATATTTTGAATGCTTACCCATGACACATGTATCACAAATCAAATCAAATCTTTCTCAAGTTTGAGCTTTGACAATCCTTTAACTAAATCATGCTTGCTCAATTTAGAGATTGTATGCATACTAGCATGACCTCAATGCCATAATCAAGTATCATTATTCACAACCACAAGGCATTTTTCATTGAAGGCATTAGAATCTAGCAAGCCAACTACATATATATTATCACTTCTAGCATCAATAAACAATTTGTGATCATTCTTATAATAAACAACACATTTGGTAGGCTCAAAACAACTTTGCAATTTCTATCACAAAATTGACTAATGCTTAAAAGATTATGCGTCAAGCCATCAACAAGCAAAACATTATCAATAGTTGGGTTAGGATTCTTACCAACTTTACCTTCACCAACTATCTTACATTTTGCATTGTCACCAAATGTAATATATCCACCATTCTTAGGCACAATGTAGCTGAACATGGCCTTGTCACTAGTCATGTGGTGAGAGCACCCACTATCCAAGTACCATACATTCTTCTTGACTTTTACTCTCAAACATACCTATAAAGACATATCAAACTTTTGAAATTGGTACCCAAATTTTCTTGAGTCCTTGTAGGTTAGTTCTTACTAAGTTGGGTGAGATTGTTTGTAACATCCCAACCAAACAGGCAGCTGAAGCTAGCAGGTAAAGCTACCTGTTGTGCAGTTGCTCTATGTTCCCACATCGGATATGTATATGGATGGAAATATTTATAAGTATAAGGACCTGGCTACTTAAGTAACCCAAGCTTGAACTTTTGGGCTTATTGGTTGGAAACCCATTAGTTGTCAGAAGTTTCTTAAGGATAACTGTGTGTTTATTCTGAGTCGTGATAATTATGGTATTAGAGCCACTCTGTGTACAAACTTGAACGGTGGTGGGGCAGACCTCAACTGATGGCGACAGTGGAGTAAACCCTAGGAGTTGAGAGAAAGTTCCTGAGTATAGACAAATCCCACATCAGCAAGTTGAGTATAGGCGAATCCCACACCGACAAAACACAAGAGAGATACGGGGCATCATGATTGGAAATCCTGGCTACGAGGACGTCGCAAACCTATAGGGGTGGGAATTGTAACATCCCAACTAAAGCTAGCAAGTGAAGCTACCTGTTGTGCAATAGCTCAATGTTCCCACATCGAATATATGTATATGGATGGAAAGGTTTATAAGTATATGGACATGGCTACTTAAGTAACCCAAGTTTAAACTTTTGAGCTTAGTGGTTGGAAGCCCATTAGTTGTCACATGTTGCTTAAGGACAGCTGTGTGCTTATGCTGGATCGTGACATTGTTCCATTGAGAACCCAAATCCTTTTAGTCCCAACATTCCTAGATAACCTTAAGTGATAAGTCTATGCAACATGCCCATAATCACCACAATAGTTGCAAGCATTGTTTAAAATATCACATTGTCTTACAAAAACAATTTTGGCATTTTTTCTAGTTGTGAAAACATTGTAGCCTAAACCATTCTTGGACAAATATTGTCTTTGAGAACCAAGAAGTTTCTCAAGGTTTTTCTTGCCATTTGTGAGTTTAAAGGCAATATTTGAAAACTTTTCAACCTCCTTTTTCAAAAGCAAGATTTCATCAATTAAAGCAAATTTTTCTTTACTTAAAACATTACCTTTACTCCAAGATCATTTGCACTCTTTTTCAAAGCAACATATTTATCACCAAGTTTTTGAAATTCATCGTGCAATTCTTCAAATGCATCATGCAACTCATCAAAGGTATAGTTAGCAATTACCTCATTGTCACTTGTTTCAACATCCTCAATTTCCATGAGACAAAGAGTAGCCATTTCCTCAATTTCTTCATCCTCATCTGAGCTAGAGTCACTATCGCTCTATATAGCTTTCATTGCATTGCCCTTCTTCTTGAAGAATTTGGAAGATTTCTTGAGAAGTGGAATTCTTGCTTAATGTGTTCTGGCTTGTTGCACTTGTAGCAAATAATGGAAGAATCTTTCTTGAACTCTTTCTTCCCATCCTATTTGCTTGATTTCTTTTTGTTCCTTTGACCAAATTTCTTTCTCCTTAGGAACTTTTTGAATCTCCTTGCATACATAGCAATTCCTTATCATCAATATCTTTTTCCTCTTCTTTGGATTCCTCTATCACCCTTGAGTTAAGAGCAATTCCTCTTCTTTTGTCATGTTTAGCTCTATCCTTCTCTTGTTCTTTCATACTCATATCATGAGTGACAAGAGATCCTAGCAAATCCTCCAAAGGTAGAGTAGAGAGATCATTGGCATCTTGGATGACATTCTGGATAGGAGACCAAGACTTTGGTAAAAACCTCAAAATCTTCCTCATAAGTTCTAAGTTTGTGTATGTTTTTCCAAGAGCTTTGAACCCATTGACAATATCATTGAACCGATTAAACATTTCTTATATGGCATCTTCTTCCTTCATCTTGAAAAGCTCATATTTGTGAAGTAGTAATGACACTTTGTTTTCCTTGACTTGTAAAGTTCCTTCATATGCAATCCTCAAATTCCTCCATATATCATCAGTGACTTGGCACTACTGGACTTTGTTGAATTGAGTTTTGCTTAATGCACAAAAAAGAATGTGCATAGCCTTATTGTTATAGGACTCCATCCTTTTGTCATCTTTGGTCCATTCCTCTTTATGCTTGAGCATTTGAGCTCCATCTACTGTCTTCTTTGGAATAAATTGTCCATGTTCTACCACTTGCCACACATCAATACTTTCAGACTTGAGAAAAACCATCATCCATTGTCACCATATATGGCTAAGAAAAACTTAAACATGGTTTATCCATGTTTTTAATGATGTAATTATGACGATATAGTAGGTATAATAATTAATTAACCTGTCTAAATTTAATTAAATTGATTCTCTTCAAAAATTAACACATATATGTTCAGATCCAAATCTCACTTCCTTGACTGATTCTTTGGGATCCTTGGTAAAGCTCTATTTTCATGGATATTTCTAGCAAGAGAGTTCTAATTTTCAGTCTTCTACCTAGAGACAACTTCTTTTGAATTAGAGTCCTAATTTTTATGGAGTTAGGCATTTTACTATTGGGAAAATCTCATTTTATATGATGATAAAATGTCACTTTTTAAAAGTAACATTACATGTAAACTATTCTCACATATACAAGCCCACACCAAACTAATATTAGAAATGCCACCTTTTTTACCACATGCGAAAAATTGCGAAAATCTTTCAAAAAATTATGACTCACGAGAAATTGTGAAAATATCTCGTGAAAATATTTTTTTATAATTTGAATGCAAATGGTGTACATAGCTTACACAAAACGTATACAAAAGAAAAAAATGCAATTTCAAAAACAAAATAGTGAAAAACAATTTATTTTTCTAAAAACCTCATATCGTACACAAAATGTATACAAAAGCAAAATTTTCCCTATAGAAACATGCCACTGAAAAAATATAACTCATAGCATACACACAGCATATGCAAAAGCAAAATTTTCCCAATAGTAAAAATGCCAATGAAATTCCCACAACTTGTTCAAGTCTTATCTTTTTTAAACCCCATAAAACTTTATTCTAAGACACCATCTTCACCACTTACCCTTTCTTTCTCTTCTTTTAATGCTTTGTTGTGTCCAACAAAAGCCATCAACTTGGCTATATGTCATTATAGGCATAAAATAACTTTGATCCACCATCACCATCAGATCGAAATTCAGTTCCTCTGCATCTGCATTAAAGGAACCCTAGCGTTGCGTCAATCCTCAATGTTCTCAATGTTGCCACATCACTTCTATTGCAAATCCATATCACTTTGATTTCAAATCATCCTTGTCATCCTCATTAAAACAGCTGCGACAACATCAAGCGATGGTGGATGAGGAATATATGTTGGATTTGGAAATACAATAAACGATTTATGTGACGATGGAGAGATTGAGGTGGAGCTCTGGTTGAGAGGATAGAGTTGAGGTTGCTGATGATGGCCCCTTCAATCTCTTTGATATTTTGTGCGATATTTTGATTTTTTTTCTCTTTCTTTGATTTTTGGTGATGGAGTGCGAATTGGAGAAGATTAGGGGATAGAGCCATTGATGGAGACGATGATCTTGGATTGTGTTCATAATTCATAAACATAAGATGAGAAGCAATAGGAGAATGAGTACGTACAAAAGCTACACGAAATTGTGAGAGAAAATAAATTGATACGAGTTGTGGTGATATGGTGTTTTTAATAATAGTTTGTTAAAAAGTGAGACCCATGATATTAAAATCAATACATTGATATATTTGAGAATAACAAACATAAAGGTGAAATACAGTGTAATTTCATCTTTTATTATTTGAGCTATTTATTCAAAATTGTAACTATTGTGTTGTTCGTTGTATTTTTTTATATACTTTATAGCTTCATTGGAACACTTACTAAACTATAGAAAAGAAAAGAAAGTTGGATTTACTCTAATGAGAGAATTGGACAGAAAAGAAATTGAATTTCATTCCTCTTATTTGGTTGTTTCAACACATTTATGAAAGAAATTAGATTTCCAACCTAAATAAAAAGACCATTTCGCCAACTACAAAGGCTCTATTTGAGATTGTTGTTCAATATTACTGTTGTTGTGGAACAAAGTGCTATTTATAAAACCACTGTCGTTAAAATCAAATGACTGTCTGATAAAAAAAAGTATAAAAAGCCGCAATTAGAGGTAACATTGTTTTATAGTGTAGATAAAAATTATTCTTGTAAATTATTTATGTCATAAAATTACAAGGAAATATATATTAATATTAAATTATTAAAAATATATATATAATATTTATTTTAATCATATATACAAATATCAATATTATAATTGATTAATATATCACATAAAAATTATAACTTCATTCTCATTTCTCTCCAATTTTCTCTAATTTGGAAAGAAATTCATACATGTATGAATTCCTTCCAATTCTCTTCACATTATTTTTTTTTCTTCCTTTTCATCATTTTATTGTCAAACAAACAATAGAATAGGAACGAAATTTTTATTTGTTTTCTTTTATCTTCTCTCCAATTCCATTAAAATAAACAAAGCATAAAGTGGCACTTCGTCTTTGGGTTTATTATCAATGGCAATAATTTTTACTACTTAGAAAAACTAATTTAAACTGAAAAAAAAAGTGGATTTTGATTTTTTTTAATTTAATAATTTCATAGAAAGATTCGTCTTATAATTTATAATTTGGATCTTTACGTGCATGGGGTTGCTTTTGTAGGATTAGAGTATTTGGCGAAACTATTCGAATTGAATTTGTGAATAATTCTTGCTCAAACAAAAGAAAGAGATCAGAGGAAAAAAAGAAAGAAAGATAGAAAGGGTGTCTTTTTATTTTATTTTATTTTCCCACTTGAATAATTAAGATGACATGGAAATTGCCACGTATATAAAAAGACTTGCCAAGTCTAAATTTGCCAAGCTAACAAGTGAAAATGACAATAAAATTTTTAACAAGAATTTGACCAACGTTTTGCACGAGAATTAAAAGTAAGATCTTTTTAAATTCTAAGAGAGCCTCTAATTTAATTTAGAGACCACAACTGCCATCCACTTTATTTCCAATGTCCCCAAGTTTTTGAGAATTTCTGCGATGGTCCCAATTCCTATACTTTGGTCCAATGACACCAGGCTCATTTTAACTAATCAATTATACATAAAAAAAAAAAAAGAAAGAAAAGCAAAATATACTTACATAAATGCTACTCAATTAAAAAAATTTGTTGAATTGGATTTAATACAAATTTAATGGATTTTCAGTTAAAGTCTTAATCAAAATTTGATAGAATAATTTAAAATAATGATTTTCATATTTGGAAACTTATATATTGGAATAAAAAAAATTGATTGATTGATTTATTTTAATAAAAATTAATTTTCTATTTGGCATTATTTTTATTAGTGCTATTTTGGGCCTTCTATATATATAAGAAGCTCATCACATTCGCTACTCAATTAGGCTAGTCAATTGGTCTAGGTCTACAGTCCCGGTTTATACCTTGACCGACCAGGTTTAGTTCACCTATCATGGACAGACCGTTTTTTCCAACAATTTCTATCAAAACAATAATGAAGCATTTCTAGTTGGTATGGTACATTGCTAGTGGACCATGTTTCTTAATGATTATTAAACCCACTCTGTCAATTGTTGTGGACTATGGTGCTCAACGATTATCAGACCTATTTACCAACTGTTGTAGATCATGTTTCTTAAGGATTACTAAACCTGCTCTACCAATTATTGTGAACCATATTCTTTGATGATTAATGCACCTACTCCACCAAGCTATTGTCTATATTAGTTGTTTATGAACCGTGTTATGTGACGATTATTAGAGCCACTTTACTAAGGTATTGTCTTTTTGCCTCTGTGAGTTGTGGAAGGAAAGTGATTATAAGTAAATTTTAGGCTCAACTCCTCGTACATGTGGAAAGCAAAGATCGGCGAACCCACCTTACTAGGGCGTTGTCCACTCATACGATTTTATTTTTGAAAAAAATGTTATGGTAGATTGATCAAGAAGAAATGTCCTTACGAGCTATTGTTGACTTCAACTCTTATCTGTTATGGGAAGTATGATACAACACCAACTAAACTTTTAAAAAAAAACTTCATATCATCTAATAGGTCATAATTAAATGAAAAGCATAAACCAACATAAAAAAATAGTATATTTACAATAGAAGTGAAAAATAATGTATAAAATTAATACGAAACTCATTGGTACGTGAATTAATTTCTACATCAAAAAATCAAAAATTCGATAGCCAGTGATAACAAATAAAAAGACTTATAAAAAATGTATAATTCACTAAATTAATGAAAATTTATGCAAAGTGGAAGTTTATTAATTATTATAAAAATATAAAGTTGATGATGGAATCAATTAAGGTGAAGTTTGTTGCGGCTATATTATGTTGAAGTAGGTGTATTCATTACTACTATTATTAATAGTATTAGGCTACTCGTAACCCATGGTCCCTGAAGTTATCTTGTGGGACGTCCGCTCAGCGTTTTTATTGTTATTTTATTAAAGTCCACAGTTCTCAATCTCTCAACTTTTTCATCCGTAACTCAGGAGCTACTTTAAGAGTTCTATGGAACGCCTACTCAACTTTTCACTAAACATAATTTTATTTTAATCTCTCAATTTTTATTTACTACTTCAGTTAATACTTTCTACCCCAAATTCATTAAAATAAAAATAGTCCATTCAAATAAAAATAATTCATTAAAATAAAAATATTATATTAAAATAAAAATAATTCATAAAATAAAAAAATTATATTAAAATAAAAAAATTACATTAAAATTAAAATATTGCAAATAAAATATTAAATATTACATTAAATTAAAAATACTATAACGTATATTTTTCACAAATTTTTTTACAAGTGTATTCATGCAAACGTCGTGCCGCGGGAGTCATGTTCGGCGTATCTTTGTCGAGCATTGCTATATATTCCTTAAGTTGTTGATCTTTGAGATACTCTATTTTTTCTCGTTCAATCTCGAGCCGTTGTTCTTTTTCTTTCTTTCTATTAGCTTCTTCCGTTTCAAAAGCTTTGAGAATATCAGTAGTTGGCAAAATTTGATGGGTTATTTTGAGAAGAGGATTTTCATTGTTGGTGTAATATTCTGCTCTTTTCTGTCAAGGAATACTGTAGCTTGTTGGCTAATTCCGATTTGATCTTGAGGATAATCGGATGTATTACGGGCATTAGGTGTCATCGAATCTCGAGGGAGGTCCGATACGCGTTGGGGAGTGTGATATGTCGAGTATGTGATTTGAGAGTGAGTAACGTGCGTATGACGTACGTTGTCGAGTGAGGAAGACGTACGTTATCTGGAAAATAGCATGATGTACGTTGTAGAGATATGACGTACGTTATTTGGGATACGAGGATGATGAATGTACGTTGTCATGGTAAGACGTACGTTGGGTTGTGTTTCTTCGAATCTGAGGCTACTGGATGCTTCACGACGTACGTTGTGAGGTGTAACATACATTGTACTCCATCACAATGTACGTTGTCATTGAGTATGACGTACGTTGTTTTTTAAATTGTCATCACAACGTATGTTGTCATTGAGTATGACGTACGTTGTCTTTGAAAATGTCGAAACGATGTGTTTTGATCTGCAGCTCTTAAAACGTCTGTAACTGGACATTTTCCATCATTTTCACTCAAATCTCTCCAAATCGCTTGAAATGCTCTGATCTTGGTTCCCCAGCATTCTCAATCAATTTCTAAGGTAAGATCAACATATTTTCTTCATTTATAACTCATTTTCATTTATTGATTCATGAAAATGCATTTTATCCGAATTTGAAATGGGTTTCAATTTTCGGATGATTTTTGATGAATGAATGTTAGAGGATGTTAGAATATGTTAGAGGGGACTTGTATGAACTTGATTCAAGCTTTGAATTAAGTGATTTGATGAGTTTTTAGTGAAACTAGGGTTTGGTTCAAATTTTGATGATTTGAGCATAAACGGGTGTTTTTCTGTTGAATCTGATGTTAGATTCGTGTTCAAGAGGTCGATTAGAGCCGGAATACATGATTGGTTTAGAGATTCATTGGTTGAATCGAAAGTTAAATATTTTTTAGAATAAAACTAGAGATTTCTTTAGTTTTGTAAATTTTTAAAAGTTTTATCCTATATTTGTAAATTCTGAACTTTGGGATGTAGGTTTGAAATTTTGAAAGATTGAGGTATAGAATTGTAATTTTGGAAAACTTGGGATATTTTGTAATTTTGAGGAATTAGGCCAATTCGCAATTTCTGAGAGTTCGGGCTAGAATTTGGGGATTTTGACTTATGGATATCCAGTCAATAACATCAGCAGTCATTGGGGGCTGTTTTGTAATTTGTCGAGTTTCAGGGACTAAAATATAATTTTACACTGGTCGGAAGTCAAACTGTAATTTTACGTATATGATATATTTTGGGTTGAGAATGATGGATTCATTCTCTACGTATATGTTCAGTGACTTGAGGGTCAGCATTTGCATATCATGCATCAGTGCGACTACATTATCACATATTGATATTTGTTATGTCTGTATATGTACAACTCAGTGTGTCTGCCAGCAGGAGCAGCCACCTGTGAGCGATATTTGATTGAATCAACGGCTTTGGATAACAGGTGAGTGAAATAACAGCTTTAGACACACAAGTTGTGTCTTCAAAATTAAGTATGCTATTTTGATATGGCTGGCTATGACATGAAATATGGCCTAATAATTATTGGGTTAATTAATAATCTGGGTATATGATTATTATTAACCAACGTTTTGATGTGGAAAATAAGGTATATATTGGTATATATATACAAGAGTATTTTGTAAATGATGGTATAAAGGAAAAGATGATGCATGATTGTATGTGGAATACTATGTATATAACACTTTGACATGGGGACACCTATACTACGGGATCGAAGTAGCATTTGGTATATCAATGCTTTGTTATGACCCTAGTCACCAGGGGTTGGTGTGACCGTGTATCTAGGCCAGATATACACATTTATTGAGCAGTCAAGCGGCGGAGTCCACACTGTTATATGGATATGGAAATATTTCATGGTCACGTATTATGAATGCATAAGTATATGTATATATTGCCTGAATGCATGTGAATGTTCTGGATGCGAACGTTTTGGTAAAAAGAATTTTGGAAAATATATTATGTATATAGTGTGTATACTATATGGTATCTATATATGTGTGTGGTAGTTTGAAAAAGGATTTCAAACCAGTCTTTGTGAGGCACGTATGAGGCAGTCTGACGTGTTGTTTTCTCACTAGGGAATCTTACCATATTTCTTCTGTTGTCCATATTATACATTTTTTCGCAGGTAACATCTTTTGGAAGTACATCATCTGACCCGTACCTCGACCTAGTGAGGCGCTTCTTCACTATAGTGAGTGCCCTCGTTCGGACTCTACTATGCTATGTCGTTATAGCTCCACATCGGGTTACTGTTAGGATACTAGGCTTCATTTTTGTATTTTGGGGTTTACTCTGGTGATTTTATATTTTCATTAATATTTTGATATATTGTATATGTATATATATATATATATATTGGTATTTATATATGTAATGATTTTATTTCATTTATAAACATTTTCATAAATATTTTAAATAAATATTTGGATAAGTCGGATAGTATGTTTGATCACAGAGGCTTGTGCAGGATTGAGGGCTCTCACAGACGGTCCGCCTCGTACGTCGGTCACGAAGCAGACTATGGGTCGTGACAAAAGTGGTATCAGAGACTAGGTTTCGTAAATCTAGGGTATTGTTATAGTTGGGTTCGGCGTGGAGCATATGTATCTTTGATCGAGTCAGTCCAATTGCTTTTGTATACCCTTCTGATATCTGGCTGGTACTGTGTCGATCATGTAGCATGCTGACATTTGTAAATATGTTATGTCTGTCTGCATCTGTAGATATGGCACGTGGTAGAGGTAGAGATCGAGGTAGACCTAGACGAGTACTTGTTGAGCCTGTTGGTCAGTCTGTTATGGATCTGCATGATTCACATAGTGCTCCAGAAGCCACAGCGCCAGTACCTCAGCAACAACTCCAACTTCAGCTGCTTATTACCGCTCAGATGGAGATGTTTGAGCGCATGACTAGAGTTCTCGAGCGCTTAGAGATAGCTTAACTGGGTCAGCATGCAGTTGATAAGCTAACAGTTGATCAGCCAGTTCCACCAGTTGGGGTAGTTGTAGTTCCGCCAGTAGTGCCACCAGCTCAGCATTCGCAGCTAGAGGAGGCCGCAGTTGATGCTCTTGTGGTTGTACCATGCACTAAGGGGGATGATATCCTGGATAGGTTCATAAAACTACAACCTCCTCGATTCTCGGGTGTGATGGGGGAGGATCCTTATGATTTCTTTCTAAAAGTGTAGCATCGTTTTGAGGCTCGGGGCATTACTGATGATGTCAGTAGGGTCAGACTTGGCACATTTCTTTTGAGTGGCCCAGCAGCGAGATGATGGAGGAGCCTTGAGGCTCGAGAGGGTTTCAGTTAGGCCAGATTTAAGAAGGAGCTCATTACTTTTGTCCTTCCTTAGAGTATTCGGGACAAGAAGGAGAATGAGTTCACTAATTTCTGTCAGGGACCGAGCATGTCGGTGACAAAATATGAAGACAAGTTTAAGGACTTGAGTAGATACACGTCTCCCCAGAGTCAGGCAGATGAGGCATTGGCGAGGAAGTTTTTGGATGGGTTACGACCCACTATTAGCAGGGTGATAGCGACATTGAGTTTGACCACTGTGAGGCAGATATCAGAGTCTACCAGAGGGATGGAGTATATGGATGAGAGACATCCGAGAGAGCCCAAGAGGGCTAGGATAGATGGTGTATCGAGAGGCCAGTATGGCCGTGATCAGGGATCTCAGTCGGAGCAGGGACACTGACATTCATTTAGAGGACAGAGTACTCAGAGCCACAGCGTGGTACAGCCAGCTGGGCAGAGTGGGGGACAGAGCTTTGGGAGATGATCATGTCCTGTGTGATATTCAAGAAGAGGCACACGAGGGTATGTCATAGAGTTATAGGCAACTAGTTCCATTGCAAGCAACCGTGTCACAAGATAGCAGAGTGTCCAGTGAAATAGGGTACTGATGCTCGAGCAAGACAGTCCATTGCAGGATACTCAGGGACAGCGAGTACCGGTGTAGGCATAGGAGCTGGTAGGGGCTCCGGGAGCCATATTCAGGGTGGTCAGGGCAGTGGTAGAGGCCGATTCAGGGTGGTCAAGGCAGTGGTAGAGATATGATGTACGTTATCTGGA
Organism: Flueggea neowawraea; assembly: GCA_948243855.1. NCBI lineage: Eukaryota > Viridiplantae > Streptophyta > Magnoliopsida > Malpighiales > Phyllanthaceae > Flueggea > Flueggea neowawraea. The sequence continues at coordinate 6,991 of CAODLS011372628.1, read as the reverse complement.
AAATAGCATGACGTACGTTGTAGATATATGATGTACGTTATCTGGGATCCGATGATGATCAACGTATGTTGCCACGGTAAGACGTACGTTGGGTTGTGTTTCTTCGAATCTGAGGCTACTGGATGCTTCACGATGTACGTTGTGAGGTATACGTTGTTCTCCATCACAACATACGTTGTCATTCAGTATGACATACATTGTTTTTGAAATTGTCATTACAATGTACGTTGTCATTGAGTATGACATACGTTGCCTTTGAAAATGTCGAAATGGTGCATTTTGATCTGCAGCTCTTAAAACGTCTGTAACTCGATGTTTTCTGTCATTTTTCACTCAAATCTCTCTAAATCGCTCTGAAACGCTCTCATCTTAGTTCCCTCAGCATTCACAATCTATTTCTAAGGTAATATCAACATACTTTCTTCATTTATAACTCATTTTCATGCATTGATTCATGAAAATACATTTTGTCCGAATTTGAAATGGGTTTCAATTTTCGAATGATTTCTGATGAATGAATATTAGAGGATGTTATAATATGTTCGAGGGGACTTGTATGAACTTGATTCAAGCTTTGAATCAAGCGATTTGATGAGTTTTTGTTCTAAGGTTTGGTTCGGATTTTGATGATTTGAGCATGAACTAGTGTTTTTTTATTGAATCTAAGATTAGATTCGTGTTTAGGAGGTCGATTAGAGTCGGAATACATGATTGGTTTGAAGATTCATTGGTTGAATCAGAAGTTATATATTTTTTAGAATAAAACTAGAGTTTTCTATAGTTTTGTAAATTCTGAAAAGTTTTAGCCTAGATTTGTAAATTCTGAACTTTGGGATACGGATTTGAAATTTTGAAAGGTTGAGGTATAGAATTATAATTTTGGAAAACTTGAGTATTTTTGTAATTTTGAAGAATTAGGCCAATTCGTAATTTTTTAGAGTTCGGGCTAGAATTTGGGGATTTTGACTTATGTATGTCTAGTTAGTAGCCCCAGCAGTCATTGGAGATTGTTTTGTAATTTGTCGAGTGTTGGGGACTAAAACATAATTTTACACTGGTCATGGACCAAACTATAATTTTACGTATATGATATATTTTTTGTCGAGAATGATGGATTCATTCCCGATGTATATGTTCAGTGACTTGAGGGTCAACATTTGCATACCATGCATCGGTAGTGCTACAGTACCACATATTGATATTTGTTATGTCTGTATATATACAGCTCAGTGTGTCTGCCAGTAGGAGCAGCCACCTGCGAGCGATATTTGACTGGATCCACGACTTTGGATACCAGGTGAGTGAAATAGCAGCTTCAGACACACAGACTGTGTCTTCAAAATTAAGTATGCTATATTGATATGTCTGGCTATGAAATATGGACTAATAATTATTGGGTTAATTAACAATCTGGGTATATGATTATTATTAACCAACGTTTTGATATGAAAAATAAGGTATATATTGGTATATATATACAAGAATATTTTGTAAATGATGGTATAAAGGAAAAGATGATGCATGATTGTATGTGGAATACTATGTATATAACACTTTGACATAGGGACACCTATGTTACGGGTTGAAGTAGCCTTTGGTATATCAATGCTTTATTATGGCCCTAGTCACTAGGGATTAGGGTGACCGTGTATCTAGGCCAAATATACGCATTTATTGAGCAGTCAGATGGCAGAGTCCACACTGCTATATGGATATGGAAATATTTCATGGTCTCGTATTATGAATGCACAAGTATATATATATATTGTCTGAATGCATGTTAATGTTCTGGATGCGAACGTTTTGGTAAAACGAATTTTGAAAAATATATTATGTATATAGTGTGTATACTATATGGTATTTATATATGTGTGTGGTAGTTTGAAAAAGGATTTCAAACCAGTCTTTGTGAGGCACGTATGAGGCGGTCTAACGTGCTGTTTCCTCACTAGGGATCTTACCCCTATTTCTTCTGTTATCCATGTTATACCTTTGTTCGAAGGTGACATCTTTTGGACGCACAACATCTGACACATACCTCGACCTAGTGAGGCACTTCTTCACTATAGTGAATGCCCTCGTCCGGACTCTACTATGCTATGTAGTTAGAGCTCCACATCGGGTTACTGTTGGGATAATGAGTTTCACTTTTGTATTTTGGGGTTTACTCTGGTGATTTTATATTTTCACTAATATTTTGATATAATGTATATGTATATATATATTTATTGGTATTTATATATGTATATGGTTTTATTTCATTTATAAACATTTTTATAAATATTTTAAATAAATATTTGGATAAGTCGGGTAGTATGTCTGATCACAGAGCCTTGTGCGGGATGGATCGGGTTCCCACAGACGGTCCGCCTCGTACGCCAGTCATGGGCCTGACTATGGGTCGTGACAGTTGGAATCCATAATTTTGGAGAAAAAATTGGAGTGAGAGTAATTTGAGAGTATGGAGAGAAATTTTAAAAGTTGAGAGAGTTTGGGGGAGAGAAATGAGTGTTTGAAGTGTAGAAATGAGAGAAAAAAAATGTGTTTAGGGGGTTATTTATAGAAAATATTATTTAATAAAATTATTACTTATATTTCTTCAAATTTTATTAGTATTTTTTATTTAAAATATGGTAGAAAATATTTATATTCACAATTATATTTAACAATTAAAAACCGAAATCAAACTGAGCTGAACCAGAGCCAAAATTCAATACAACAACATTTAAAAAAAATCAAGTTTGAACCGGACCAAATCGGAATCGGCGACCTAACCGGTTCAAACCTTTGACCAAACAGCCACGAACTAGAACCAAATTGCTACTGAGCGGTTATATTTCGTTTCTAGGGTTTCACAGAACCAAAACTATTGGTTCTGCATCGTGGTTACCTATAATTCAAAGCCAACCAAAATAAAATTCAGAATAACTAAATCATTTTATTTGTTTTAACAAAAAATCAAATTCTTGAACTCTTAGTGCTGAAAATGAATTTAAAACCAATGAACCAATCAATTTAGAACCAACGAGATAGAATGGTTGTAATTTCTATAGACTTACGGGAAGAAGTGAGAGTTGTATTGGTTGTACACAGCTTTTTTTCAAAAAAAACAAAAGTTATTAACAAACAAAAAAAAGTAATGGAGGTGAGGAGGCAGTGAAAGAGAGGACGCAACATCGACGGCAGCTATGAGAGTATGCAAACCATTAACTCAATTGAAAAAATTATTTGTGTTTATTTAGATGGTAGTATTATCAGTAGAAAGTCATTGGCATCACCAGGGCAATAAAAGAAAGTAGGCAGCTTTTAGACAAAAAAAATTAATAGGGCGTTTAGTGGTAGAGTCAGTATTTATATTAAATAGGTTGTAAAGATATATATACCATAAAAATTTAGTTCTAAAGTGATATAAATGATAGATTTTAAACATAAATTAATTTAAAATTAGTTAGTTTTAAAACAAAGTAATTGAATTTTATTAAATTTAAAGTTCTTAATTGTAATTTTAAATTGAATTTTATTTAATTTAACTGGTGAAATTAAGTTGTAGGGGCTAATTTAATCAAATTTAAACTTAGAAAAACTTAAATAGAAAAAATAACATATTTCGAGAACTGGAGTTCTACTTGCTCTTGTATAAATCCATATCTGTTGACCTTATAATTAACTTTTTAGAGCTAAAAAATCATAGATTTTAGCGTTAAAACATCATAGATTTAATTTTTAATGGAAGCAAGGATAATTAAAACTATGATTTAATTTTTAGAGCTAAAACTTTTTTTTTTTGAAGCAAGGATAATTAAAACTTTAATATTAAATTTGGCGACACTTCACGAAGTCATTGTAAAGTTTGTTAGTAAGCATTTCACGAATTCAAATATATAGAAATTTCATATCGAACTTTGTTCACGATGTAATACCAAAATCGTATCGGCTCCAAGTGGGTTGGGTGTTGTGAGAGCCAATAATGTTAAAATTCGTTTATGCAAAAATTATGATTCACTTGTTTAATTATTAAATTTATTTAAAAAAATTATCAACTTGATCACGATTTTGTTGACACAGACAAGTTAATGTTGGAACGAATTTTTTGTCCAATTTGGATGAAATGGAAGAAACGAACACAGAAGACTAGGAATAAGATTTTAACAAAGAATAAACTGATGAAGATGGCGATGGCAGTAAAAGGAGGGCAGCAGTGGGCAAAACTTTGTCTGGTTTCAGAGGAAGAGATGATCAACATCAGCACCATATTATTATTCACAACGCCATAACTCCACTCTTTTCAACACAGAAACCAATCTCTCCCTATTTCTCTCTGCAACTATTCGTAACGCTCTTTCTTGCCTCGCCTGCCCTTTCGTAGCTCGCAAAAGCCGCTCCCTAAAATTCCCCACCATCTCTCTCTCTCTCTCTCTCTATCTTCTTATCTCTTCTCTCCATATCCATTATTCACAATCAGTATATCCTCTCTCTCTCTCTCTATTATTCTTTTCTTTTATTTTATCTTATAGTTTCTTTGTTTGAATTATGAGTCATCTTTTCTGTTGTTGTACAATGGATTAGGCTTGTGTGTGTATATATAATATAATAACGTGTATGATATATTCTTTCTGTGGCAATTCGATTTGCACTTCGCTTTTCCTGTTCTAATCTCTCTTTTTCCTTTCTTTCTTCTTTGCAAGGTCTTCAAATTTTCTTAACTGGACCTTCATTTCTTGAACAAATTTCAGTCTTTTTGCTCCTTTTCGGGCTAATGCTTGGGAGGTTTGATGTGGGTTTTTGGTTTTAGACTTGGGATTTTGTGTTCTTGAGGTGAATTTTGTGTTTTATTGAAACTTTCTCAGCTTTGGTCAAGCTTGGGTTTCTGTTGTTGGCCTTTTTAATTCATATTTTAAGTCCAAGAAGCTGTGGAGATAGTATGGTTTTTGAGAAAAAGATTCTTCTAACTACTATTTTAAATTCAGTCCTGATATTTAAGTTTGTTAACTACAAAATAGATATTTAGGGGTCACTGCTGACAAGCAACTTTGCATGAATATTATTACCACATCTTTGCATCTGGTCTAAACTCCAATTCTGCGCCTTCTCTTTCACTTCAAACTGTTGGATTTAAAGGTTAATGAAGCTTCTCTTATGTCATTGGAAGTTTTTTTTTTGTTTCTTTAGTTCGTCTAGGATTCTTGTTTGTTTCTTTGCCTTTCTGCTTCCGTAATTTTTGTCCTGTAACATAATTGGTTGCTTTGATATGTTTCTTGTGGCCGAAAATTTCAATTTAGCTGGAATTTTTTGGCTTCTTGTAGGATTGGCATCATCTTGAACATGTTAATTGGTTTCTCATTGATCATGTTGACTCTGTAATGTGTGATCCATGCTAAGTTCCATGGAACAAAGAGTTTCATTCTTCTGTGCTTGTCTTTGAACTTCCAAAGAAATCATTTAGGGTGCGAAACATCTACTCTGGCCGAAGTTTTGATGAAGCTTTTGGTTATTGTGCTTTACAGCTTGCAGTTGTTGGTTTGGTGTTCGGCATTATTGGATCGTTCTTTTTGATATATTTTTTTTTACTCTTCATTGTCTCAATTGCAGTTTGGTACTTTTCTTGTTATTCTGCAGGATGTTTTTGATTATTTTATCATGTAACTCAGAAAAATGTGATAAATAGATTCAAAATAAGTTGTGACTTAGGCCAAGCTACCTACTTCCTTATCACTAACCTTCTGTGTTCTGTTGGTTACTAAATACCTGGTGTTATTCTTTTATTGTAAAAATCTGCTGAAGTGGTCAAATTTCTAATACCCATCATGAACACGAATTGAAAAAGAATTCTTAGTGTCAAATTTTGATTCTTTGGACTTGCATTTTCGTATAGGAAAATTCTTGTAAGATCTCACAAACTTCGATCATTTAAGTTCAAAGGGTTTGGATTGAGAAAATGCGCTACAAATTTTGTGATTTTCGTTTGTTAAGGTTACAGAAACATGGACGTCGACTTATCTTTGATATATATTTCAGGGAAGTGTTTAAAATTTGGCGAGATTGCAAAAATAAGAAGGTTCAATCTGCAAAGCTAGAATGAGTCAACCTAAAATTAAGCGTAGAGTGGGTAAATATGAGGTCGGGCGTACAATTGGTGAGGGAACATTTGCAAAAGTGAAGTTCGCGAGGAACTCTGAGACTGGGGAACCTGTTGCTTTGAAGATCCTTGACAAAGAAAAGGTTCTCAAACACAAGATGGCTGAACAGGTCTATAAATCTTTCTGTAGATCATTCTCTTTATCCCTGTTTTACCATATTATTCTGAATTTTCATTCTGTTCTTTCAGCTGCACCTGTTTTTTGATTCCTTTCATAACAGACTGGAAGCATTTCTTAGTTGACTGTGGTTTAATAATTGCTCCTATTTTAATATCTCTTTTGGTTTGCTTTTGCAGATCAAGCGAGAGGTAGCAACAATGAAGCTTATAAAGCATCCAAATGTTGTTCGATTATATGAGGTCTCTCTCTCTGTTTCTCTGCATGCGTGTGTGCTGTGTGCCTGGGAGACTTTGTGATCCTTTGAATCTTCATTTTACTTAGTTTTCTCATGCGTCCATATCTGAATGAAGTGAAGGTCTCCCATTCTCTCATTCTTGCATTTTTCTGCAAAAGCTTTTCCACTAATTCCATAAAAAACAGAATAACCTTGGAATTTTTTTAAAGATTGGAGGAAAGATTATGTTTATGGACAGAGAGAATAATGCAGGCTTGTTTAGTTATTTATTAGAAGTCAAAATTACCTTAACCAGGATCATAAATATGATGCTGCAATTCAGATCGTTAGATACAGATCCGCTTAAATCTGGGGGCCTGTTTTAGCTACTAATAGCAAGTCATTTCACTTCTGGAGCATTTAGGTAGAACAGGTCCTTTCCACCATAGTCTTTGCCTGGTAGTTTAAATTTTGTACATCTTCATCATGTTTTACTGCTAGTGTTATTTGTGGAAACTAA
>CAODLS011372619.1:0-17056 GCA_948243855.1 Flueggea neowawraea | reverse complement strand
AAATGACAGACGCTCCTCGATTTTTGAAATTTTGAATATCTTCTGGCATAGTCACGGGGAAGATCAAAGATATAAACATTGAAGACTCGACTACGTACGCAGCACTGAGTATAACACACATAGCATTCAAGCTCTACGTACACAGGTAAAGGTACTAAGCACGTAGTTACTTCTTTATATAAAATAGTGGGTACTGGAAATTGTCCTATGCACACAGAAGGAATATAGTTGCACGTAATACTCAGATAAAACCATGAACTATGTACACAGTACACGTGGTATGCACGTAGCAAGGACTGACATCATTAATCTCATCATTTTTGCATCTCTTACAACAGCTGCTTTGGCATCCACAACGGCTAGTTTTTGAGGAATGCCTATAAATAGATGTTTCAAGTCATAAGGTAAATAGAACAATCCTTGCGAGTGCCTAAAAGCCTTGAATTTCTTCCCATTGTATTCTTATTTTGTTCTTGAATACTTACATACCAACAGAGCTGTAGATTTGCTATTTTATCACTAAGTTGGTTAAATAATATTGTCATTTAGTTGAGAATAGTATTGTAATCAAGCTTTGTTTGTAAAGCTTATGAAAGGAATAGGTTTGGCTTGTTTGTTACCTTGAAAAACAAAGGAGTGTGGTTTTCTTGTTTTGACCAGCAAAAAGCAAGGTGTAGAAGGTTGTCTTGTGATCTTGAAAAACAAGTGAATGTAAACGGTTTACCTCCACCCGAAAGTGAGGAAGAATAGTGGATTCAAACTCTCTAGTGAACTAGAGGAGTGGACGTAGGTCAAAGAGAACCGAACCACTATAAATATTGGGCTTTGTTTCTCTATGCTTTCACTCCTTTTTTGTTCTTTATTAAGTGGTAGTGTTTTGGATTTAGCTACTGTTTTAATTTGAAAATATTTGCAAAAGCTTTTCAAAGATTCTATTTTTAGGAAGAAATCCAATTCACCACCTCTTGGATTGCCATATTGGGATTTCAGATCATGATGGCAGAACCACTATAAATTGGATTTGTTTTCTCTATCCCTTATTCTTTTTACTTTGCTTTATATTTTCTTTACTTTGATTACGAATTGGTGGTTTTGTTGCTTATGTGTTTATACTTTGATTAGTTTTGAAAAAGACTTTGTTATTTCTTTTAGTTTGCAAAAGATTTTCAACAAAGTTTTTAAACTCTCTAAAATTCCAATCAACCCCACCTCTTGGAGTGCCATTTGTAACCCCCACACTTGGGACCATCAGTTGGTATCATAGAGTTTGAAAACTAGAGGTTTAGTTTCCTAATTAAACCAACAAAAACTAGAGGTTCGGTTTCCTAGTTAAGCCCGCCAAAACTAGTGGTTAGATTTCCTAGTTGAGCCCGTAAAAACTAGACAGTGTAATAGTTTGCTTATTGAGCCTGCAAAAACATGTGTGCAATCATTTGCTTGTTGATCCCACCAAAATAAGTGGTTGTAACGGTTTTCCTCCATCTGTAAGAGAGGATTTAGTGGATTCAAATTCTTGAGAGAATTCTCAAGGAGTGGATGTAGGTCAAAAGGACCGAACCATTATAAATCAGATTTGTTTTCTGTCTTCTTTACTATCTTTACTTTGCTTATATTTTCTTCACTTTGATTGTGAATTGGTAATTTTATTACTTCTGCATTTAACTTTGATTTTGATTTGAAAAGAACTTTTTTATTTGCCTTAGTTTGCAAAAGATTTTCAATAAATTTTTTGAATTGCTAAAACTCCAATTCACCCTCCTCTTGGAGTGTCATTTGCAACCCCTATATCTAGGACCAATAAGTGGTATCAGAGCTTGTGCTATTGATTTTATTTTTTGGCTTAACATTTGAAGAGTTAAAGATTCTAAAAATGACATTCTTAAGTGATTTCCATAAATACAAAGGATTATTAATCAATAAAACTCTTTTCTTTGAAGGTACTGATTATATCTCAAGCTCAAGTGATAATGATGCCAATAAAGAAATTGGACTGCAATCAAAGCTAAGGAAAAAAATTACAAATGTGGTCTCTTTCCCTTGAACTCAAATTCTACTGTATTTTCTGTATTTATATGTATTTTGATTATTTGTTGCATTCATTGATTTGATGTGTTATTTGCTTATTTGAGTTGATTGCTTGCATTGATTTTGTTTTTCAAAGGGGAGATTATTTTTTTTAAACTCTCCGTGCATATTTTGAAACCAAAAGGGGAGTTTTGATTTCAAAATTATATCTTTGAAAAAATGTATTTTACTTACGGGGAGCTAAGTGTGATAGATGTTTTTTCTCATATTTTCTTTGAAGAAGGGGAGAATGTTGATTTTACGTTATTCTTTTTGATGATTACAAAACGGGGGAGAATGTTGCATGTATTTGTTTTAAGTGCTTTATCAATTGTTATCATTCTTTTCTTTGAACCTTATGCATATTATTGTTGTTGGATTAACCAAGTGGCAAGGCGTGAAATCTTTGATCAAATTGTTTGTCATTAATGAATAGATGTTCAAATTCATGAGATCATTGACTTCGGTTTTGATGATGATGAGCACAAAACATCCATTCAAGTAGTGTAGAAGTGCAAAATCTGCAATTCCAGCTATAAAGCACGCAGAAAAGTTGATGTGGGCAAACAATGCACGTACATGGCTATCTACGCACGTTGATCGAAGGGTAGTCTGGATTCTACGCATGTATAGGTTGAGAAAAGCATACGAGAATGACAATCAAAGCAGTGAACATCATACTTTGTGCTAAGTGCATAGGAAAGGCTACAAGGCACGTATATTAGAGGGAAACACAATTTCTATTGATGATCTAAGCACGCAGAGCATAATGCTATGCATGAGTGTTCAGGTTGATGAGGAGAAGACTAAGGCATGCAGAAGCACATTGATTGGTACAACAAGGCGCGTAGATGGATCAGAGGTGAATGGTTCCTAGTTGATCTCGCAAAAAGTAGTGGTTCAGTTTCCTAGTTGGTGCTGCAAAAACTAGAGGTGAAGGGTTTCCTAGTTGAGTCCGCAAAAACTAGAGGTGAACGGTTTGCTTGTTAAGCCCATAAAAACAAGTGTGTAACTATTCAATTATTGGTGCTGAAAAAACAAGTGGTTGTAACGGTTTTCCTCCACCCGTAAAAGAGGAGTTTATGGATTCAAATTATTGAGAGGATTCTCAAGGAGTGGACGTAGATCAAGAAGACAGAACCATTATAAATTGAATTTTTTCTCTATCCCTTACTCTCTTCACTTTGCTTTATATTTTCTTTACTTTGATTGCAAATTGGTGGTGTTATTGCTTTTGTGTTTACACTTTGATTAAGTTTTGAAAAAGTCTTTGTTATTTGTTTTGTTTGTAAAAGATTTTCAACAAAGTTTTTAAACTCTCTAAAACTCCAATTCACCCCCTCTTAGAGTGCCATTTGCAACCCCCATTCTTGGGACCATCAATGGAATCATACCAAGAAGATGTCCTTGGTAGCTTGACTACAAAATCCATCGTGATGCAGTCTCACTTCCACTTTGGAAGTGGCATCTGTTGTAGCAAACTAGAAAGGTGTTGATGCTTAAACTTAACCTGCTGACAGGTCATACATCAACTGGAAAACTTAGATATATCCTTCTTCATCCCTGGTCACCAATAAGACTCTCGAAGATCGCGATACATCTTAATGTATATCGAGTGTACAAAATATACGGAGTTGTGACCCCCGGTCATAATCTCCTCGCGTAGACCACCAAAAGATGGTATGCTAAACCTCAATCCAAACCAAAGAACTCCAGAATCATCAACATTAAACTCAGGTGCATTAGATGATTTAACTTTTTCAATCAAATTTTAAATCTCAGCATCTTCCTTTTGAGCCTCTCAAATCCGATCTAACAAGATAGGTCTCGTCTCAATATGACCAAACAATACCCCTGAATCATCAAATTGTAACTTAACACCATCCTCTAATAATCGTTGCCACTTTGACACAGCTATTTGTCTCTCCACTGCGATGTAAGCTAAACTACCCATCGACTTCATACTTAGTGCATCAGCAACCATATTGGCCTTGCTAGGATGATATGATATAGTGCAATCATAATCCTTAAACAATTCTAACCAATGTCTCTGTCTCAAATTTAGATCTCATTGCCCAAAGATATACTCCAAACTATTATGATTAGTGAAGACCTCAAAGGTCTCACCATACAGATAGTGCCTCAAAATATTGAGTCTGAACACAACTGTGCTTAACTCTAGATCCTGTGTTAGATAGTTTTGCTTATGCCTCTTGATTTGTCTTGAGGCATATGCAATCATCTTATCTCGTTGCATCAACACACAACCTAAATTGACTCTCAATGAATAACAATACACCGAGAAACCTCCAAATCATGATGGAAAAACTAACACTGGCACACTCATCAAACACTTCTTTAACTTCTGGAAACTTTCCTCACATCTGTCAAACCAAACAAATTTAATTCCTTTTTTAGTCAACTAAGTCATAGGAGCTGCAGTCCTAGAAAAATCCTGGATCAATATCTTATAGGACTAGCAATACCGAGAAAACTCTGAATTTCTATAATAGTCTTAGGCCTCTCCCAATGGAGTACTGCCTCTACCTTCTTCAAGTATACTATAACACCATCTTTCGACACCACATGTCCCAGAAATGCCACTAGCTCAATCCAGAACTCGCACTTCGAGAACTTAGTGTAAAGTTGATGTTCTTGCAAAGTCTATAAGACTGACCTCAAGTTGTCCTCATGCTCCTCTCTACTCTTTGAATATATGAAAATAACATGAAGAAAGGCAATAAAAAAACTGATCTAAGTGCAAAGGCCTAAACACTCAGTTTACCAAGTCCATAAATGTCGCTAGTGCATTAGTTAAAGCAAAAGACATCACTAAGAATTCGTAGTGACCATACCTAGTCCAAAAAGCTATTTTAGGAATGTCCTCACCTTTGATCCTCAAATGATGATATCTCGATCTCAAATCAATCTTAGAAAATCACTATGCACCCTGCAATTGGTCAAACAAATCATCAATCTTCAGAAGTGGATATCGGTTCTTCACCGTCACTTCGTTCAACTGTTGATAATCACCCCAAGGTGAAACGCTCAGTCGAATGAAATCCTTATCAAGTAACTCTCTCAATTGAGTCTTCAATTCATTTAACTCTGTAGGCACCATTCGATATGGTGGACTTGATATCGGATCGACACCAGACTGCACCTCAATCGCAAACTCAATCTCGCGCTCAAGAGGAAGTCCTGGTAACTCCTCAAAAAACACATCAAAAAACTCTCGTACCACTGGTATGTCCTCAACTTTCAAATCTGATCCCTATGACTCAGTATCACAAAAACCAAATATGTCTCACTACCACCGCGAATCATTCTTTCTGCTCTAATGGCTGACACGTATCCCCATACAACACTGTATCACTCTTCCTAATAACAAAACTCGTTCTAACCCGGTAGTCAAAAACATAATCTTTTCATAAAATAGTCCAAGGTAATTAGCCAATCGAAAGCCAATCCAAATCGAGTACAACATATAACTCTTCGACGTCTAACTCAAATTAGATAACTCGTGCCCATCAATGGCAATTGTACGACCCCTGACCTCAGAATCAAATAAATCTTACTACTCAAGGCAATGAAACCTCCAACAATATGTCTAATGGATATACCACTAACCTAGCATGCTAAAAAAAAATAAGGTGTGACAAAAGAATGTGATACACGCGAATCAAACAATACATATGCAGAAATACCATAAACAAAGGGTACCAGTCACTGCAGTATTGGAGCCTATGCCTCCCTACGAGTCAGATGGTACACTCGACCCTATCCTTTTATAATGAACTTCCTTGACTTGACTAAACTCTGCCACCAGCTTCATCTCCCTTGCCAAAGGAACTGAGTCCACCAGAACCCCTACCTATTCCTCCTGCACCTTTACTGGTGCCAGTACTAATTATGCTAGAACCTCCTACCACAGATTGTCCTGACTGTGATCCTATACCCAATATGTGGGGACAATCAACTATCTTATGACCTAGTTGGCTGTTACAGAAGCAATTACTCATTACCTTGTTGCAAGTTTTGAGGTGCGTTATCTTACAAGTAGCACAAGGCAAAATAGTGCTTCTAGAGCTTTATCTTTCACTCTGGACCCTGGCATACCCAACTGGCTATTCCACACTATAAATCTAGGTGCTTTGACTCTGCTCAGGCTGACTACCCTAACCACAACCTTGTTGGCCTCTAGAAGTACCCTCGGCCTTTTCCTTCTTTTGCTCTCAAGAATTTCCCTATCCATACTCTATACCTCTGGTCGACTTGGTCATTTTTATGATTGTAGTCAAATTATAATTTGTACCACTCGACTAAATTGGGATAGCAAACCCTTCTAGAACTTCCTCGCTAAAGCCTCATCGACTCGACAATCCTTAGGTGGAAACCTACTAAGCTCTTTGAACTTATCCTCATACTCAGTGATAGACATGCCCGACTCCTAATGGAACTCACTGATACTCCTAGGAAGAACATACTATATCATTTGATTCTTTAACTCAACCCAATTGACATCTCCATAGTCTCACAATCATGCCACCACCGTGTTGCACGATCATCCAGTTGGAATATAGTAAGTCTAACCATGTCAACATCCTTAGTAATGACACAAGCATCAAAACACCGCTCCATTGCAAAAAGGAAGTCATATGGATCCTCCCTAATCTTGCCCATAAACCTCAAGGAGCTTAGGCTTCAAAAACACATCAATTCGGGTATCAACATTGACTTTAAGTGCTATAGGTGCAACCACGGTGGCCACCTCTGACTGAGGCTGAGGAACGGGTGGTACCACAGGTGGTGTTGGAGGTGCCATAGGTTGAACTCTGATTGTTTGACCAAAAAGAATCCTCTCAATACGCTAGAGAGCCGTAGCGAATCGCTTAAGTGGATGAGGCTTAACCGTAGGCTTTGGCTGGAGTTGAGGATAAGGCTGGGGTGCTGAAGCTGTAACCTCCAGTAAACTATATGGGGTAGTCTGACACACTGTAAAGTGACTGGTAGCCTCGGTGAAAGCCTGCCTAGCAGCAACTTGTCTCTGATGACGTTGAGCCATATCTACAGACAACAAACAAACAAATTTTATATGCAAATATGAAAATATAGATGATTGCCACAGTACCAAAGTATATATTAGAAGGGTATACATAGGAAAATCAGACTAACTCCATCAAGAATACATATGCACCACACTAACCCAGACATACAAAACCTAGGCTTCGATAACACCTTTGTCATGACCCAAAATCGGATCATGAATGGCGTATAAAGAGAATCGAGCCAGAGGCCCAGCCCATCCCGTACAAGCCTCGGAGAATCAGACATTCTAACCAACTCGATCCATTAGTATAAATTATATAGTAAATAAATAGATATATAAACCAAAACATAAGTTATATATATAAATATAGTAAATTAAAATGTATCGAATACTACCAAAACATACTAGTAAAATCAGTGTAACCAAAATAGAAAAAAAACCCAATAACCTAATAGAATCCTGATGTGGAGCTCTACTGTAGAATAAATGGAGCTCGACCAAAAGGGCACTCATGATCAACGGAATGCCTCACTGAGAATCAGGATGCTGGACAGTTTCTGGATGCCAAAAGTATACTTGAAAAATGTTAAAATGGGTGAGAAATCTTAGTGATGGATAACACTCCAGATCGCCTCTGGGACATCACATAAGTCATTTTGAAAATGTTTCGAAAATATCACATGCTGATATACATAAGTACATATATACACGCTGAATATAATAGTAGGTTATGAAATTCATTTTTAAATCTCTCGCACGCTCAGTAAACATGCAAAATAACATATGAATATGTATCATATATATATATATAACTGAATATCTGACTGGGACAAAACAGAACATAACTGAACTGAACAGATGTGGACTGTGCCACCTGATATTGGGTGTCTGGCTAGACACATAGTGTTACCACCAACGCTGGTAACTGGGCATTGACTGATTAATGGTATACCACATGTTGTGCCTCTCCATAGCTGAGTGACCCAAATCAACAGAACATATATGCTATGCTGATCGAATCAAGCATGCAAAGTAGATATATAATACTGATACTGATACCAATATTTTGTCTATTTCAAATGATTCCTTTATTATTTCACATAATCAGATTTTAATCATTTCCAATACTTAATTAGTTTAATTTACATATTAAGTTGGAACACATAAAAAACATATCAGTTTGAAAAGACATAACCAATGTGTTTGAAGCTACTACCGCACTCACCTGGTGTCCAAGCTGAGTGACCCAATCATGAACCAGTGGTGGCTGACGGATCGTGTTGGCATGAACAATAAGCTAAAATAGTTATCAAAATGGAATTAGAGCATAATACTGGTACTGTGGCGGTACCATATGTATTAATGCAATACAGATGCAACCCAACCCTCAACGGTGTCGAAAACCTATTTTGATCGAAGATCTATCGCTCTTGTCTCGAAAATCAAAGTTTATGAAAAATTATGATTAGTCCTTGAACTTTTACGAACTTACACTTTAGTCCCAAAGACCTTGAAAAATTACAACTTAGTCACCAAACATTTTAAAATTTATAAATTAGTCCTCAAAGTATTTCAATATTACAAATTAATCCTTAAGCTTTTAGAAATTACAAATTATCCCCTAATTATGCAAAATTTTAAATTAGTCACTAAGTATGTAAAATATTGAGTCTAGTCCTCCAATTATTCAGAATCATGAATATTATGCTTTTAGTCCCCTCGCAGAGAATCACACTAAATCATCCCTAAACATCCTAAAATTTGTTTAGGTCAAACTCTGACGATACCAAATGTCCAAATCAGTCCCTAACAACTTTAGAAACATGAATCTAATACCAAATCATCAAAACAACATCAAAATGTCCCAAATCTATCAAAACACGTACATACAGTATACACATTTACTAACATCATCTAATCTTCGTCAAACAAGCTATATTTATGTGTTTTTAACTTCCTACAATCATGATCTATCATGCTCAATCAACCATTTCAACAAAATGATCAAGAATCGCATTAAACTCTGTAAACCAACGTTATAGCCGTACCGAATCAAAATGTGTTTACAGTAGTAAAATGATAAAAGAAACGTGTTAAGGACTTGATCTTATCTCAAGATATTGACAGAATCAATGAGAGAGTGTTTAGAGAGGATTTGAGATTGAAAGAAGGAAAGAAATGACGAAGTGGGTCAATTTGGGACGTTATAAAGAGTTGATGATCAAAATGCACCGTTTTAATGATTTTCATGTAACGTACGTCATACACACTCACAACGTACATCTCATACAAACAACATATGTTTCATAGACACAACTTATTGTATGGGGCTCAAAATTTGATCCAAGAGGTTTTGTTATGATAAAACAGGTCACAACGTATGTCGTACAATAGATAACGTACGTCTTCCACCAACAACGTACGCCTCAAACACTTGCAACATACGTTGATGATCATCTTGCCCAAACCCAGATAATGTACATCCCCATCTTCCCTAATGTACGTTTTTTGCACTTAAGTTACCCAAATCGATATTTCTAACTTGTAAACACGCATCGGACTATTCCTGAGGCTTAACAACACCTAACCTTGCAAAATTAACATCATTAGACATCTTCAAACACTTAAATGACATCTCAAACAACAAAATATTGGATCAAATTAATCAAAGGGTTACAAAAGGTTAGTCGTGATTGAATGCAATGCTACAGGGAACCTAGTCGAAGAGGACGGGGTATTATAGTTTTTGAGTTTGGCGATGTTTCAGTATGGAAATTCAAGTGGAATACAAAAAAATAGGAAATAGAATATGCCAGATTTGAAGAACAAGTGTGGGGATAACTAGCAAAAAATGAAATTTGGAGACGAAGCACAAAAACGGAAACATTACAAGCTTTTAAAAACGACACCATTTCAACCTGCTAGGTAGCTGTATGGATACTTGCTGAAACGATACCGCTTAATCACATCTCAAAGTGACACCATTCTGATCATAAAAAAAGAGCAAAATTGTGTGCATCAGTCTATGAAACTGAGGAACACCTAATAGCTCCAAATGACGTTGTTTTTGCCCAAAGCATCCAAGTGCAAAAAGGTGCACAACACCTAGAGGACGGGTTCAAAGAGGAGATGGCAATCTAGTAACGTCTATCATATGGTGTCTATATAATGATAAAAAATCAAAATTTTGACCACTTCCAATTTTTAATTCCTACCTCTTGCTTCTTTCTCTAATGCCATCCCCACAACAAACCCTAGCTCTTCAATCTATGCCCTCTACCATGCACTTACCAAGGCTCAAGCTCCTAATCGTCTCCAAGTACCCATGTTGTTGCTCGACACTGACATTGGTCCTTCCTATCATCGCTTCTCTCATTGCTGCTCTTAACCTCTAGTGGTGACACTGACTCCTTCCTCATTCACATCCTCTAAATCTGACAACAGTATTACCTCGTCACAAAGCTGAGGACGAAAACCAATAAAGACACTATGGTTTATGGATATGGAAGTTGATTCCTCTCATTCCCTTGCCTCCACTCTACCACCGTGACCTCTACTGCACTAACCCCGGGTAAGCACCAGGGGAGGTCACCATGTCCAACACAGCAACGCCATGGCTTTAGGCCAGGACATATACCTTGGCTATGTGACCTAGGCTAACCGTGCAAAGCTAGCTCAGGTATGTAAGATGGCTATTTGCCCTACAAGGAAAATAGACCCATCTATTTTGACATATTTTGACATTAAAGACCGATTTATGTCTCTGGTGCATTATGTTTCTATCACTCGTTTTGTTGATCTTGATTTGCCAACATATGCTAAATATGTCTGGGATTTTTACCCTTCTTTCAACTTTAACATAGAGTTAGCTTCTAATGTTGACACTCCTGGCACCATGAAATTTTGTATTAATGCTCAAAGGCATGAATTAAATGTCACTGAGTTTAATTTTTCTTTAGGATTGCTAGCAGAATCTCAGGTTGACTCTGGTGTTCATTTAAATGTTGTTTGTGATTATCCACCTGAATTTGATTCTAGGGAATGCTATAGGATGTGATATGTCGACCGCAAGCCCTATGACCCCAAATTTTCCAAAGAAAACTCACTTAGAGACCCTGTCTATAGAATTTTTCAATGATTTATTGCATTTAATTGTTAACCCAATATGGCAATCCAAATGGGGGAGGGGATGAATTGGATTGTCAATGGAATTTTAAAAACTTTTCAATATATCAAATTCAAAATACAACTGGACAATCCAAAACACAATTAAACTAAATAAATAGTGAAAATATGAAGGGAGAGGGAGATCAAATTCAAAATTTATAGTGGTTCGATCCTCCTTGACCTACATTCACTCCTCTAGCTCGCTAGAGAGTTTTGATTCCACTATCCAACACCTCTCTTCTGAATGGAGGGAAGCCTTTACAACCTCTTGTTTTTTAGTCGCACAAGAAACCTCTTTTTGAGGACCAAACAGGAAAACCAAGTTCCTCTTGCTTTCAAAGGCTATGCAAGAAAACCTACATTATCCTCAATATTTGTAACCAAATCTTGATCACAAGTGGATCCCAAATTCTATTATAATCACACACCAGCCCAATAGATTAGAGTTGCAAGATAATAGCTAAGTTGGCATGCACTCAAGAGAAAACTTGAAGAGGGAGAAAGTTGAATGATAAAGAAGCAGGCTTAGGCAATCTCTCAAAAGGTTCTTTACTTTTATGAACGTTGGAGATGTCTATTTGTAGCTCTTTTTGGAAAAGTAGCCATTGGAAATCCCGAAGTAGTTGTTGTGACTCAGTAAGAATATTCTAATTTAAATGATGTTAGCTTCACCAAGGTGCATTACTAGGTTCTACGTGCATAATCCGATATGCAATCAGAGTTCAGTGTGCGTTACAGACCCTTCTGTGTGAGTTGTCTAAGTTCCTTTATTCACTACTTTTTAAACACATTCATCTACGTGCTTAGACAACAGACTACATGCATAGATCAAAATATCTAAGTACTTAGACAAATACATCTGTGTGCATTATCAGCTTCAAAGATCGCACCTTCAATTCCACCGTCATTCTATATGAGGAATATTCAAATTTTAATTCCCGATGAGCGTACAACGACTTTGTTAGTATTTGAGCTCACCTCCATCTACATGTGTTGTTTGCTAGTCAACATGTGTTCCTTGTCAATTTTCAAAGGTGTCACCTTTATTCCTCAGCATGCGTAGATGACTTGATATTACATTTTTCTTCATGCATGATACTTCTTGTACTTTTAACCATTCTGATCATTTTCTTGTCTACATGCTTTGATGATAATCTGCAATGCATAGATGAACTAATTTTAATGAACCATTTAATCTTAGCTTCTATCTATGTGTGATGTCTGATTTCTTTTGCATGAAGACAAAGTCTTGAATTATTCTGCCTTGATGGAAACGACGTCTACATGCGTTGACACAGTCTCTAGGCGCTTAGACATTTTTCTTGGTATGACAAAAGAATATATTTTTCATGCATTCTTTAGGCTCAATGTGCTTTAACTGCATTGCAATAATTTCTAGAAGTGCAAGATACAAGACAATGTGCGTTGTCAAAACACCAATGTGCCTAGATGCAAGTATTTATAAAACCAATAGCCTCAAATCCTTACACATCGTGCGTTAAATTCGATCTTCGTACACAGTCGAGGGATCAACAGGCGTAGGGACATATCAACATGCTTAGCTTAACTTTTTAGTTGTTTTGTATATCATCAAAACTTAGATGAATTTTTCATGTTAACCATAAATGGCTCAACAATCTCCCCCTTTTTTATGATGAAAAAATAATGAAGAGTTTTCACTCCCCCTTAATCAATGCACCTATTTTTCACACTTAAACCCATGAAAATTGATCAAAGTTGTATGCCTTTCCATTTTAAATCTAAGTATTAATACCTTATCAGGTGCAAACTATTCAAACTCTCATATTACTCCCCCTTTTGTCATTAATAAAAAAGATAGCCATAAAACATTAAAGCACTTTTTCATCGATAATCAATATATTCACAAAAGATAGGCACAAGACTCAAAGCATAATGAAAAAGTAAAAGTCTGAGCATAATGTAAAGAATGCAGAATTTAATAGACAGAGATGTTATGCAAATGTAGATCCATGTAATTTAAAGTCAGTCTTTGGAAGGTGATGGTGAATGAGCTACATAAGTATTAGGAATAGGGACATTGAGATTCAAATCTACTTTAGAAGTCTCGAGTGCTTTTTCTGAAGTGTCAATCCACTGTGTTTGGTATGGGCTCCAATCGAATTCGAGAAAAACTTCACATGTTTCTCCGAAGACCTTATCAGTAATAACCAAAATCTCGGGTCCCTTCTTACTTGATTCTGCTTGCTTTTCATATGCTACCGTAATCTCAATTGTCGCATTCTCTATGATATCTTCTACTACATTTTCAATCAGTCTCTCTGCCATATCCCTTATACTTTTAGCAATTGCTTAATGATCTAGCATTTTGGTTTCTATAGTTTCTTTCATAACAACATTGGCAGCATCTCCAAAGATGACTTATGCCAAATTTCCAATTTTCTCTGCCATAACAGAGTGAATTTCAAAACCATTAGCTTTTAACACATCTTCCTTTCTCTTTTTAGATATGGTTCTTTTAGAATCTTATTGCTTTGGTTCCTTTTTTGCCTCCTCTTCATTCAGAGTTTCAATGACCTTACTACTTAACTCTAACAATTCATCATTCAATTCTCAGCTTCTTTTGTTTCTTTCTCTTAAGATGCACTAGAGCTAGAAGGAACATTCTCTTAGGAGGACATAGGAACTTTAATTTCCTCAAGACTCTTGGCGGTTTTCAAGCTCTCAATGCGTTTGAACATCAGCTTCTGCATTTCAGTGACCTCAAATAACTTATTTTGTGTTTGACTTTTAAACTCCAAAAATTCCTTTTCAAGTTTGTCTAATTTTTCTCTACTACTACTTATTGAATCACCTCTCGTTTCAACTGTCTTTGCACCTTCCTGATTTTCTTGAATTCTCTTGGCAAAATTTTTCTTTAATTCAACTCCTTTTCTGTGAAAGATCATCCTTTTCTCATCCTTTTTATAAACAAATAAATATGTGTTTCTCAAATAGGGCTAGTAAACATAACCCCTGTTTACTATTCTATATAATCTCATGTTCCTTAGACTTTCTTTCTGAATTTTATGAGATTCCACCACTTAAACTTGTTTAAAGCCAGAAAAATTAACTTTAAAATGCTTAAATATCTTAGTCGAGCGGCTAGCAAAACGCATACTTTCCTTTTATTGTCTATCCTTGTGATCATAGTTAGGTATTTTGAAATGCCTAACCTTTTCAAGCATTGAGTGTAGGATCATGAATGCAAAATTTACTTCCTTCCATTTCATCAATAAATAGATTGTGATTTCATCCTGAGAAGTCATTGGAGCTTATGTATGGGATTTTGGATTCGACACCTTTGTGAATGTTAGGTGCACCATCCTTTAATGTACACCTAGATCATTTTCATGTAATAACTTTGAATCCACCTTCACTACTTTAATCTTCTCAAACATATACTTCCTAATTTCATTTATGTTGACAGCTACTACATTTCCTTCCTTATTAATATATTCCTTTTCTTTATCTTTTCCTTTCTTTAGAATGCATCCCTTCATTGGCAATTGAAACAGTTTATTCAACAATTCCTCAGTGATCAGAATCTCTTTTCCATTTACTTTACTCTAAACTCCTACATCTTGATATCTCAATATGTATTCAACATCATAATTTTTCCACTGAGTGGCATTAGCATAAAATTCTCTAATCAACTCAGGATAGTAATTAGTCCCTTCAGCACATAAATTTCTCAACCCATACTTCAAAAAATCCTTTTCTACATCCATTCTACACTCCTTCAAACTCCTAAAATAAAAAAACCCTAGAATCTGATAACTCTACATGCTCTAAAGATTCGAATCTCATGGCAACAGTAAGGTCTACAAATCTCTCTGAATCAAATTCCTTAACATCTAATGTTGTTCGCCTTTTAACATTTCTAGAGGGAGTTGAAACTTGCTTACATGTCATCTCAAATTTTTGAGCCTTTTGTGTTCTCAACCTTTTATTCGCTTTATAACCTTCACCTTTCTTTGTTATAGGAACATCGGGAATTATCTTTGACCTTTTTTCAAAGCGATTTGTCATTTTGAACCACGTATTGACTGCTACATGCAAAAAGTTAGGGTTTTGAGTACTATACAGGAGCAGTGAACAGGTTAGGGTTTTAGAATCGAAGGATTTTGTTGGAAATTTTTGACGAGGAAATGGGTTTGAAAAGTGTTCAGAGTAGTAGGGATAAATGACAAATGGGTTTATAGTCTTATCATTGACAGATAAGAGCTAGACTGGTAAGTTATTGGTGAAATTTTGGTGAATCAAATTTTCAAATGGAAACTAAAATTTGGGAATTTGAAAGGCTTTTCATGCGTAGTTATACCTCTTTATATGCTAATGTTATTCCATACGTATGTTGAGATTAGACTACCTGCACTCTCGAGGTACAAGTTTGAAATGAAATAGAGACAGTAGGTATAGGAAGCATCTCTTCATATGTAGCAACTAATTCAACGTGCTTAAAGAAATACAATGACATCTATATATGTTCTTTCAGATTTTTTGTACATTGTTACCAAATTCCATCTTGCCACTACTCACTTTATTCCACACTACTCACACCAAAAATCTCCAATCTACGTATGCTAATCCACCTTTGCGTATGTTGTTCATTAATATCTAAATCCAGTAGCTCTAGCAAACCCTCTATGTCTGTTGTTCCCTAACAACGTGGCTTGAACAATTTCAAGACCCTTTTTTACACCTTATCTTCAAGCAACTACATACTTTGTATAGTACTTACGTGCGTAGACAAAAATTCGTAAGAAACAGTAGCAGATCCAGGTTTGTCTAGGTACTTTTTCCATGATAAACGTACTTAGTCCAGAGATACTTTGGACTCCAGTAATTGCATCAATCTCTACAATGTGACCGACGTACAAGACGAACAGAACCGGAGGTGGGGGCCATATCGCACAAGCCTCAGAGAATCAGATATTCTACCCACTTTTTCCATATATATATATATATATATATGTATGTATGTATGCATATATATGTATGTATGTATGCATATAATAACTTAACAAGCATAAATAAACAAAACATATATTTTATAAAGATAAAAATCAATATAACAAAATAGAAGTAGAATAAATAAATGAATACAAATATCGAAAATACAAAATATGCTTAGTAACGCACTAGCATCTGGTGTGGAGCCCTAACAAAAACAAAAGGAGCTCGACCAAAAGGGCATCAACTAACCAAATCAAGTGACACCTCACTGAGTATCTAGATGCCAGATATTTGTTGAAGTCAAAAGGAATCACCTAAAAAATATAAAGGGTAGGGGTGAGAAATCTCAGTGAGGGATATCATTCCAAATTGCCTCCAAGACTCATAGAAGCTGTTTTAAAAACATTTTAAAAATACCACATGAGGATATACATAAATACATGTGTATACATGCTAAATAAAATCATAGGTTCTGAAATTCATTTTGAAATCGTTTGCACCCTCAGCATATCCATGCAAACAATCGATACATACAACAAAGAAGGAGCGGCGAATGTTTACCTTGTAAAAACATCGAATAACAGTGAAGAACATGATTGCATCACATACTTGTTCATCCTTTTGTGTTTGGCCAGCCACTCCATAACACCAAAAGAATGATGTTTCTATTAGTATCCACACCATGTTGATCCATAATCATGGCTAGGAGTTTATGGCTTAGGATTAGGTTCAAATCGGTGCGCTATGAACACTTTTATGGAACTAGGTGTTTAGAGATTTTGGCAAGAAGAAGGACAA
>CAODLS011372573.1:0-16446 GCA_948243855.1 Flueggea neowawraea | reverse complement strand
TCGCGCAATCTATTTACCTGTATGACGAAAGGATCGAGTATGGTTACATAAGTGTTAACCATGTTGCATGATAATATATGACACGAGATCATTATCATGATTGGTATTAGTTCCATCATGATCCAAGACGATTTATGGTTCTATCATATGCAAGTGGGAGATGTTAGAAAAAGTGGTATGCCTATGACAGGTGAATTGAACCTGTTGGTCAATGTGTGAATCAGGACCGTAAATCGAGACTAATTGGTAAGCCCAATTGAGTTGGGCCCATAAAGACTCAGGAGCCCATGAGGGGCCCATGTTGAGGCCTATTTGGTTGCCTATATATATGGGTGAGGAAGAAGAAAAAGATGGAAGGAAAAGGGAAGAAAAGAGAAGAAAAAAGAGGAGGGGAGGAGGAAAAGAAAAGAAAAGGATGGAGGAAGAAATATGTTTCTCCCTTCCCTCATCCTTCCCTCCCTCTTCCTTCCTCTATTTCTTTGCACCATGATCATCAGTTGATGATCTCAATCCGTGTGGCATATAGACTGCAAAACAGACGACCACTTCTGTCGACTATTCGATCATGTTTTGCTAGGGAGACCAACATCGAAATATGGTCCTGCAGCTGCTGTCTGCTGCTATGTTTCTGCCGGAATCGAGGTAGGTAACTTGAACCACCTATTTATTATATTGTTTATTAGTTAAACCGGTATTCGATTCTTTTAGTTACATCCAAAATATAAGTAAAAATATAAAAAAAAAATACCTCTTTTATATTTTTTGGTGTGAGACTCTTTGAGATAAAATTCCAAATTGAGTTCCAAATTAGGGGAAAAAATGAATCAATATAAAATTCTAAGGGGAAACTGATGTAATTCATGGAGGTAAACAACGAGACCACACGTTAAATTACAATTTTTTTTCTTTAGTTTAGAGTTACATTATAGGGTTAGAGTTCAATTTTTTTTTGTCTTTCATGTTTTCCTTTTTATTAGTGTATAATGTGTTAAACTCCTAAAAAAAAAAAGTGTAGTGTTGTGGGCCATCTTTTTTCTAGACTTCAATCTTTTGTGAGGGAAGCACGGGACCCCTTTTCTAATTAAGAGTTCCAAGCCCAACCAAGAGCTGAAAACTATTAAAAACATTTTGTCCATTTAGTTACTCGTTATAATTTCAAGGACTGAAATTTTTAGAAAACAAAATTACAAGGACTGAAATATTTTGGGCCTCTCATTTCAAGGGGGCATTTAGCCGGCACTGCTATATGCATAACTATTGATGCTTTTATTTATAAGTGATAAACTTTGTTGTTTGATTTACAGCAAACCTTAATGGTTATACCCATTTTAGGTATAATAACTTATCACATTAGCATCTCATTAAACTATCTTTTCATTAAATTTTTACTCACAATAGTTATACTTATATTTATACTCAAACATGTGGCTCACAGTCATTTTTCTTCTCAATTAATCTATTAATATTCTACAATCACAATAAATAAATATATTAAACCTACTTTTTTAAACTTTTATTTAAATTAGATTACAATTTTAATAATTATAATTTTAATTAATTCGGATGAATAATTAATGTGAATTTTTTTGACATTATATTTTCTACAAAATAATTGAATGAAAAATACGAAAAATAAAATTCGTACGTCAAAACATAAATTAATTACTTAATGCCATTAAAGAACGAAAATACATTACATAATGCAATAAAACAATAAATTACATTAACAATGAAAAAATAAAATACATTACTTAATGCCATGTTTTTCTTTGATGATTGCACAAATTTGAGCGTGCACTTCACGTTGTTCGGGAGACATAATCGAAATATCCTTTAGCAATATATCGAATTCGACAAGCCTTTCAAACTACTCTTGACTTTTTTCTCTAGTATCCATCAACTCCTTCAATTCGTTCAATTCTCTTGCAAAAATTTCAGTAATGTTTGATGTACTCTCTTTTGCTTTTCCCTACCTTTTCGATTTAGATTTTTCCTTTGCTGCTTTTTGGCCAATTGGACGAACTTCAACTTTATCCTCTTCTACTCTCACACTTGTGTCGGCATTAGAAGAACTTGTGTATGCATCATTTCCATTATTTCTGGTCCTTTTGGATGACCTTGGCATTGGTACCACCTTTTGCCACTTGGGATCATCTTTCACCATTACCCACATATGGTCGTGTTGGAAATATTTTTTTCGACTTTGGTAGTACAGTTCATGAGCACGTTGTTTTATTTGATCGTCGCTCCAACCACTATGATGCCAACCCACCAATCTATTGTAAAATTGATTAAATTCATTTACCTGAGGAAGCGTCCAAAACCAATGTTGCTTCATGGCGGTGCGAGTTCTTTAAAGACCGAATTTCCTGTGCTTGTTGTAGTAATCACAAATCCTCTTCCAAAATGCCTTTTCGTTCTGCCTATTTTCGACAATACTGTCCGTGGAAATAGTATTCCACGCTTTCATGAGCATACGATCGTCATCCTGTGTCCATGCTTGGAGCTTCTCGCCTCCAGGTTCATCCAAATTACAACTCTCAATTCATGGTTGAGCAGACATTGAGGGTGTTTGAGAATCAGATACCGAACATGGATCCGATGCATTTGAAGTGCGAGATGCCACATCCAATGGTGGGCTAGTTGAATAATTTGGTGGAAAATAAGGGTAAGTGAAAATTTCCAAATTTTGATTGTAAAAATTTGGTGGAAAGAAAAAAGGGATTTGATGGAAAATTGGGTGCATTTTCAAAATTTTGGGAAGGTGAAAATTTTTGTAAATATAATGGGTGTGGTGGATTTGGAGAATTTTGAAAATTATGTGGAAAAAAACTATATGAATTGTTTTGAGAATTTGAGGGGTTATTTGGATTAGGATTTTGGGAAATAAATTGATTATGGTTTGGATCCATTCGCCAAAATTAAGAGAAAAAGAGTAATTAAGATTGGTAAGAGAGAGAAAAATTTAGCATGTAAAAAAAATAAATAAGAGTTGTGGAAGAGTAATTAAGAGAAAGAGAGAAAAATTGAATATGTGAATTTGCATGTAGAAAATTGTAGAGTGGAATAAGTATTTATATGGAAAGAGTTGAATAAGTAGAAGAGTAAAAAAAATAAAATAAAAAGGGACACAAACGATCCTTTCTTGAAAACGAAAAACAAAAGAGGAATCAATGGTCCTTTCTTGACCGTTGATACCTTTTAAAAAAAAAAAAAAAGACAAGAGCATCAACTTCTATCTGTGGGGTGGACCCTACCTTCCGCATGAAATTACCATCCACTTTCCAGTGGTAGTGGATGAGCCCCCGTTGTGGAGGCTCTTATTTATTAATGTTTTTAATCAAATATGCATGTGAAGAAGATTTTTTTTCTTTAAGAAAAAAGAAAAATAGCGGACTAATGGGAATGTGGTGAATTATGGGTTCTAAAATTTCCCCCTCAAATCATACTTACATATTTTTGTCAACTTTGGTAGTACAGTTCACGAGCAAGTTGTTTTATTTGATCGTCGCTCCAACCACTATGATGCTCGCCCACCAATCTATTGTAAAATTGATTTAATTCATTTACCTGAGGAAGCATCCAAAACCAATGTTGCTTCACAGAGGCGCGAGTTCTTTAAAGACCGAATTTCCTGTGCTTGTTGTAGTAATCACAAATCCTCTTCCAAAATGCTTTTTTCGTTCTGCCTATTTCCGATAATATTGTCCGTGGAAATAGTATTCCGCGCTTTCACGAGCATACGATCGTCATCCTGTGTCCATGCTTAGAGCTTCTCGCCTCCAGGTTCATCCAAATTACAACTCTCAATTCGTGGTTGAGCAGACATTGAGGGTGTTTGAGAATCAGATACCGAACATGGATCCGATGTATTTGAAGTGCGAGATGTCACATCCAATGGTGGGCTAGTTGAATAATTTGGTAGAAAATAAGGGCAGGTGAAATTTTCCAAATTTTGATTGTAAAAATTTGGTGGAAAGAAAAAAGGGATTTGATGGCAAATTGGGTGCATTTTCAGAATTTTGGAAAGGTGAAAAATTTTGTAAATATAATGGATGTGGTGGATTTGGAGAATTTTGAAAATTAGGTGGGAAAAAACTATATGGATTGTTTTGAGAATTTGAAGGGTTATTTGGTTTAGGATTTTGGAAAATAAATTGATTATGGTTTGGATCCATTCGCCAATATTAAGAGAAAAAGAGTAATTAAGATTGGTAAGAGAGAGAGAAGAATTTAGCATGTAAAAAAAATAAATAAGAGTTGTGGAAGAGTAATTAAGAGAAAGAGAGAAAAATTGAATATGTGAATTTGCATATGGAAAATGGTAGAGTGGAATAAGTATTTATATGAAAAGAGTTGAATAAATAAAAGAGTAAAAAATAATAAAAAATAAAAAGGGACACAAACGATCCTTTCTTAAAAACGAAAAACAAAAACTACATCAACAGTTATTTCTTGACCGTTGATACCTTTTAAAAACAAAAAAAAAAGACAAGAGCATCAACTCCTGTCTGTGGATCCACCTGACATGTGTCAGGTGGACCCTACTTTCCACATGAAATTACCATCCATTTTCTAGTGGCAATGGATGAGCCCCGTGTGGAGGCCTTTATTTATTAATGCTTTTTAATAAAATATGCATGTGAAGAAGATTTTTTTTTCTTTAAGAAAAAAGAAAAATAGCGGACTAATGGGAATGTGGTGAATTCTGGGTTCTAAAATTTCCCCCCCAAATCATAATCATACTTACATATTTCTTGAGCTATTTTCTCTCTGTTGAAATTTTCTTTCTCTATTTACTCACCTGGAGACATTTCAGATGGTATTGACACGAGGGGGGAGCGAGCATTCATGGGCTTAACGAGCTCATGCGAAATGGGTCTGTAGTGAAAGATTAGAATTAGCTTTTGCACCATAGAAAATATAAAGCCTCTCTTTTGGCAACCTTTAAACTTTGTTTTCTAAATTCAAACTTTGCACACTTCCGCTTGTATTAGAATTCAAATCAAGACTTTATTTTCGATATTTCATGCACTTAACTATTTAAACTAGTGCTGACCTTTAAACACTAGATATGATGTGATCATCTTAGTTCATTGCACAATTTTTATGACAAATTGTTCTCCTGGTGTGTGGCCCTAAGCTATCAACATTTTTCTTTTTGAAGTTTCGTTCTTGTACAAAATGGAATCAAAATTAAGCATTGATCATCGGGTTTCGATTACTTCCAACATTTTGGTGATTTTCAGGGATTAATGATAAAAGTTACAACGTCAAACTTTCAAAGTGACACGAAAAGATATTAGAAAACCAAAATAACCTAGTAGTAAGGTCAGGATTTCTTTGGAAGTGGGCGACATTACACTTTTTTTTTTGCGAAATAAGGTATTAGCTTCATTATATAATAGCAAAAACATGAGTTGGATACATGTATCAATCATGCAATATTTTTGCTGGTTGTGCGAATATGTGACAATTGAATCTTTCGAATTTCCATGTTTTTAGGACTGCAACTAAAAGGCTTCATTTGTCAATCTTTGCAAAAACATCCTCCTTGATGTACATTACCAAATTATCATTCCGCTACTCCTATCCATTCTATTTTGTAAATGAATCTTAACAGTCTACATCGCTCAAAGTACTTTATGAACACAAGCGGTCACAATAAGTTAGGAGCAGTACCAATTCTATCAAATGATAAACCAAAGGAAAAACTCTATTTTTCATAATTTTAACCATCTTCTTTGTAAGACTATCCAAAGATTGAAGACCATCAAATTGATTATCTCTTCTTACATCTTAAATATAATTTTGAAATTTTTGTCCAATTATATGAAATCATTGCATGAGAAGTCATCTGGATAAAAGCTAGCAAGATGAACTAGCTTATCAATATCAAATCTCTCGAGTCAAGACATCAAAAATAAAAACAAAAAGTAACTTTGACAGCAACAACCTCTCCGGCGGGTTTTGCCGTGGAGTGGCGGTGGGGTGACCGTTCCTTTGTTAGTGAAGTAACCTAGCTATAGTGACAAGAAAAGATATTAAGGTAACCGAAATAACCTGTAGTGTGAGTTTACCATAATTCTCCCTATTTTAAAATTTCAATTACAACGAATTGAAATTAAAGAAAAATTATGATTAATTACAAAAATAATGAATCAAGAGTTGAAAATTATTATTTTTTCAGCAATAATTAAGGAATTAATAGTAATTAAGAAATCAAAAAGATTGTAGCTAAAAAAAGAAACAGAAAAATTATTATTTTTCTAAAAAATAAAGACTTATATTTTACTATTAATTGTTAAATTAATAAATTTATTAATTAAAATATATATTTTTTGTATTTTTATAAAAATTATTTAAAAAGTCAATAAAAATTAAATGAACAATTTTATATGCATTCTTTAACTTTTTTTAAGACAAAAAATAATATTCTAATAATAACTAACTAATTAATAGTCATTTATTATTAATTAACAAATTAGTAGTTTATAAATTAATTAATATGTATGAAATAAATACATACATACATACATACATTCATACATATATTGATTGATTGAATTAATTTTGTTTTCAAATAGGGCACACAAGAAAAATAGAAAATAATTAGTTAGCGGCTGTTGTCATTCTTGCAATCATGCTTTTCATGGTTAGACAACTACAACAAACACTTGACGAGGTTTCCCCGTCCCTCCTTGTCCTCAATTCATTCCCTCCGCCACCACGTTTTCAATTCTCACCTTTCCCAGGCAACTTGGGAAAACAACCTAAGATTTTACATTTTTTTTCGCATAGTAACATAATTTTCAGTTTAAATATATTTGTTGAATCTAGAGAGTTTGGGATAACTGCATTACACGTCACCCTGGTAAAAAAACACTTAAGTGGCATAGCATTATATCTTTATCCTTGCACTATAAGTTCTTGTTACTGATATGCACTGCACACTGACCACAATTGTCCAATGCAGGAATTACTCCATTCATGCTTGTTTCTTTCAATCATCTCCTCCTCAAGTGTGAATTTATTCCATATTAGGCTTTGGTTTACTCTTTGTATGGCAGAACCATTTCGAGTACTGTAAAATTGTTTTAAGTATTAATATAGAATTTTAACCTAAGAGCTCATTTTATGACTTGATCAATCTACTAGCTGAACCACTCAGATCAGACAAAGACTTCATTAGTCAACATAACTTTCACTCTTGTCGGGCTTGGTCACCAGCACAATGTTACCAAGAACTCCTTTCATGACTCCACCCTCCATCTACGAGATTTTTCAATCGCTCACATGGTCCAAATCCAAGATATATCAGTCAATGCAACTATTTATCACATTACTGCACCCATTCCAAACTACCACCACACCATACTTATCCTTGTCCATGTCTTAGCTGAAGTGTCGACTCTAATACCACTTGTTGGACCTAGACAGTCTTAAGGAGAACTGTATCACGAGTGATCTTAATGAAAGATACATAAATGGATCTAACATTATATCTTTATCCAAAACTTAAGACATTAGGTTAAAGGTCCTCGTTACCAATATAAACTTCACACACATTACAACTTTCCAATCTAATATATACTCCATTCACACTTATTTTTCCCAACAATATTGCTCCTTGAATTTAAAGGATACGAAAAAAAGAATAGTGACGATTATTTAAGTTCTGTCTATTGAATTTAAAAGATATACAACTATCCAAATCTTATGTGAGCAAAAATATCTTTCAATACATTAAAATTCTTAAATTAGACTAGGAGATGTTTATTTTAAGTATATTACGGAAATAGATTGTTTTGATAAATTGTATCGTGAAAAAGTAAAAAAAAAAAAGGTATCTTTTAATTTATGAATATCAGTATATTAAAAAAATCTACTTACAGCAAATAACCCTAATTGCCTTATGTAGGTATTATGCAATTTGACAAAACCGAACCATAATTCGTAAGGAGACTCATTGAGAGCTACATCTAAAACAACTTGGAAAAGAAAATTGGACCTACTAAAGTAGGATGATACTACAATGAGAACTCACAAAAGAAGTTCTTATTGAAGACTTTTTAGTAAATTAATTAATTGATATTCATATTAAGTAACTTCAGCAACAATTAAGTAACAATTATGGTTACTTAATTTACTACAAAATTAAGTAATTGATCAAAATTAAGTAACCGATTAAAATTAAATAATTGGTGGTCAAATTAAGTAAGCACATTTAAAATTAAGTAACTCTTAGAGTTTCAATTAAGTAACCACTCTTTAAAATTAAGTAATTAATGATCAAATTAAGTAACTCGAATCCTCAATAATGACTCTTTTTGTGAATCTTTATTGTAGTACCACACACTAAACTAAAAGAAACCAAACTAAACTAAAAACTTAGAATAAGAAACACTAAATAAAAAAAAATAAAATAGAAGCTAAACTCTTATCACTGTCGTCCTCCTCGCAGTCGTCACCCATGGAAGATGATCTCAGTGGTTTGAAGCCTTTGAGGTCGAAGCCGATTTGCAGTGGATTCTGCTGGTTCGGTACAAGAATCGATCTGCTGGATGAGAGATTCTAAACCAGTGATGATGGGGATAAAATGCGAACAAGGGAAAACAACCTTGGACATAACGCCAAGACCCCTTGGACTTAGTGCTAAGTCAAATCGACAAGCAAGACAGCAAATGGTCTGAAAGAAGCAGAAAAGGGAAAGGAGAACATGACAACGAGTTCAATAGATGACAACCAACAGAGGCATGTGAAAGGGCAGAAATTAAAGATAATGAGAGAGGAATAATGTAGCCGAAGTCCATCAGGTAGATGGGTGGGCATTAGTGGAGGATGCACAGATGTTGATTGAACAAGGAGGCCGGGGACGATATATGTTTTTAGCGATTTGTCTGACAAATTTGTCTACTGCTGTGGCCCAAAGCTATAAACATTTTCCTTGTCGTAGTTCCATTCATGTACGAAATGAAATCAAAATTGAACATTGATAATCAGGTTCGATTACTTCAGCATTTTGGTGATTTTCATGATTAATGATGAAAGTTATAACATGAAACTTTCAATAGTGACATGAAAAATATATTAGAAAACTGAAGTAACTTGGTGGTAGAGCCAGGATTTTCCTGGAAGTAGGCGACATTGCGCTTTTTTTTTTTGCAAAATAAAATATTAGCTTAATTATATAATTAATAGCAAAAAATGAGTTAGATACATGTATCAATCATGAAATATTTTTCGCCGGTGGTACAATACGGGACAATTGGCTCTTTGAGTTTTTATATTTTGGAACTGCAACAAAAAGGCTTATCAGTCTGTAAAGAAACCAACAAATTCTTAAAAATTGACAATAGATTTTGGAGATTTGACTATATCTTTCTTACAATCTCCCAGGTTTTAAAATTAGCCATTTTAATCCATCAATCTGTCATTGTTAGTCAAATATAATGTATCACGTCAAAAATAAGGCCTACTAATTTTAAAAATTTAATGATAAAAATACTTTCCACTGTCTCTCTCTCAATCTCTCTTCGTTCTCTCACCCAAAACCAATATCTCTCTCTCTGTTCCAAGAGTGGTTCACATTTGATTCTTTCTATATTTTGATTAATGTACAAAACTTAATAAGATTATTTTTAAGAAAGAAATAAAATTCAAGATCAAATGAGACCAAGAAAAATGAAGAAAAACATGTTGGGACATCTAGGAGTCGACCCATGATGCTTGAGAGTCGACTGATGCATGAAGAAATCATTTGAAGATGTTCCAGAGCTTAAGTAGTCGACTATAAGAGTTGGAGAGTTGACTGGTGGACAAACAGAACTGCAAAAGTGCTTAGTAGTTGACTGGTGAGACCACGAGTCGACTAATGAAGCAAATATCTTAGATAATCGACTGACAGAAGTGGTGAGTCGACTCATGAAGAGCAAGATTGCTCAAATTTGAACCGAAATGACATCCACGTGATTTATAAGTCAAATCTATCAAGAACAATGGTCATTTAACGGATATGTGACGTCTGTAGTCGACCGGTGAAGTTGGGTAGTTAACTAATGAGGAACACAAAAGTTAATCTGAAGCTGGTTGTCGACTAGTGACTTGGGTAGTCGGCTAGTGGAAGCTGTCAACATAAAAAATACTTCATGATTGATTTCCAACGTGTCTCTACAATATTCCAACGGCTAAATCAACTTCAAGAGTGTCTCAAACACTATAAATAAAGGCTTGAAGGACAAAAGAAAGGACCCCAAATCCTTGTTATAACTATTCTTCATTTGGTGCTCAAAATTAGCCTAGTTTATGGGTATTTTGCTTCTTTCTCATATACCAAAATCCCACCACAATGTTTCTCATCGGTAAAACACTTTGAGAGAGGGTCAGGTTTGTTGTGAGCATTTGAAAACAACAATGTAAGGGCTTTATAGGTGTGAGCCTATAGAGAAATCAACATTGTGTTGGTCTTAGAGGTGTGAGCCTTAATCAACATTGTTGTAGGCCTTAGAGGTGTGAGTCGTAATCAATCTTATTGTAGGCTTTAGAGGTATGAGCCATAATCAATTTTGTTGTAGGCTTTAGATGTGTAAGCTGGGAATTAGCCTTATTGTTGGCCTTAGAGGTGTGAGTCGGAAATGAAACTTATTGTATTGGCTTTATTGGATTGAGCCAGAATCAATCATCAATATAGTGAATTGGAAAATTCTAATTGAGGAGCTTAGGTAGTGGATGTAGGGACGTTTGACCAAACCACTCTAAATCATTTTGTTCGTTTTTCCTTCTATCAACTCTCAACAAATTAACTAAGAAGACCGAAAATGCATACTCTAACATTCTCAATCTCTCTAATCACCCAAAACCACCGTCTCTCTCTCATCAACTTTCTCTCTCTCTTGTTCTCTATCTCATCAACTCCCTCTATCTCACATTATTGAAGCCAACCACATCAACAAAGTACGGTAGCCTCTAGAGTCGTCGCCTTCTAATCTCCACTCCATCATTTCATCATTCTTCTCCCTTCATGGTGCAACCCAGTCTTTATCTACCAACCACCCTTCTTCTCGACGTCGCAACAACTTAGTCCTTTTTTTCTTTGGTTAGGTTTGTCATTTCCAAGTTGATGGTTTGGATGGAAGTAATAGATTTTTCTAGATTTGTGAGTGAGAATCGAGAAATTCAACATAACCCAAACTTCAATTCCCAATTTTATTCTTTCTCAAAACCCACAGCGTGAAAACCACTAACAACTCTGACAAGCAAGGCACCATCCAAAAGGGTACCTTTAACAGTAGTGTCACCTTCCAATCCTTCTTCACCATCTCCCTGATTTGAGAAGATAAAGGGCACTAATCTGGGTTCAATTATACTGAAGTGTTTTTTTTAGTTTGTTTCGTAGAAAGATTTTTCAATTTCTGGTTTGTTTTCTGGATTTATACAGAGAATGATTTTTGGTTTGTCTTTTGGGTTTGTGTTTTGAATCACTAAAATTAAATTCAAAATTAAAAACATCAAAACCATATATGAATCTTTATTTGGCTTGTTGAACAAACATGATGTTGGTGGTGGGTTTTTGACAAGAAGAAGTGGCAGAGTAGAGAGAGGGAATTGAGAGTATTTATTTGGGTTCTTCTAAACCGACATTAGAGGGAGTGTGTGTGTATTTGAGAGAGAGAGAGAGGCCCTTTGTTAATTTTGGAGTTTTTGAGATAGAGAGGTTTTATGATTAGAGGGATGAAGAGGAGAAGGAGAGGGATTGAGAGAGAGACACATATTACACATATATGGTTTGGTTGAAGTAAATTAATTTTAAAATGAAGGGTAATTTTATCTTTTTGTGTTTTCCATTAAAAAAACAAACGAAGTTAAAAGCAGGGATTGATACGACTAATTTTGAAACCTGGGGGACTGTGAGAGAGATATGGTCAAACCTCAGGGACTGCATTGGATTTTGTCCTTTGTTAATTTTTGCAAAAACATCTTTTCATGTACACTACCAAACTATCGTTTAGTTGCTTCTATCTATTTTGATGGTCTTTGTCGTTAAAAACACTTTCTAAATAGAAGCAATCGTAACAAAGTACTAGTAATGTCAATTCTATCAAACATCTTTTTTGTAATTGTTGTTGCCTCAGAAATCAAACAACAATGATGATGAGTACTCGAATAATTAAGAATTGTGAACACCGCTTTGAAATCTGCAAGCACAAAAAACGATGAAGTTAGGTTACTCTCCGAGAGAATTTCTGATGATTAAGTTAGTAGAGAATTTAGCAGAGTAATGGATCATGTAGGGAATAGTACTTCTATTCATTCTTTTCAAAAATCGAACAACAATAAGACTTTTCATTCCAAATATTAAAGATCGAGAAATCAATTATCTATTCTTACATCTTCAATATAATTTCGAAGTTATTATCCAATTATCATAAGAACACTACATGGGAATTCATTTGGATAAAAATTAATAATATGAACTCATTTATTAATATCAAATTTTGAGAAAGACATGAAATAAAAAAGTAACTTTGGCAGCAACAACCCCTCCGGGGGATTTCGCTTTGCAATGGTAGTAGGGTGACCGCCTATCGTTGTGAACAATGTTTCTTGACGATTGTGCTCTAACCCCATCCATTGAGGTATTGTCCACTATACAGTCATAGGCCCTTACAATTTTGTCTCTAAAAAGGCGTCTTAGTGGTTTGAGGGAGAAAGGCGATTATAAGCAACCATTGACCTTGACTCATCGGCAATATGGGAGCATAAGACTACAATTGTAATACCCTATCGGATTTTAACCGAAATTTGGTGGAATTCCATTTAGTCTTCGGGTATTTTGAGGTTTCGGCGTGTTGATCTAAAGGGAGAATGTTTTGGAAACTGATTTGTGAGTGCAAGGCACGCTGAATGTTATCTACGTGTGTCGGAAGAAAGTTTTACGCATGTAGACAAGTGTTGAGTTGGGTAGTGGACGTGCCTCAGGCCGTCAACGTGGGTGGGTGGTGTCCTGCATACGTTGGTCATGGTTAAGACGTGAACCGTGAGCGAGAGTGATGATCTACGTGCATCGTTAGAGTGGAACGCATGTTGAAGATGGATCCGTGAAGGAGAGGTCATCAGACATACCATCTGCGTGCATTGCATAAGGTTGTCTGGACTGGAACGGGCGTTGATCCTAGATCTGAGGGTAGAAAGTCATCAAATCTGCCATCTACATATGCTGAAGCCTTGACTACACACGCAGAACCTTGTTCAGTGCGCGTAAAAGCGGCACCATGCACGTAGATGTACCAGGTCTGGACCCAATTAAGTGAGACGTAGCGTTTCAGTTCTGTGGGTCTATAAATACACTCACCTACCCTTCTTCCGGTCATAACTCATCCCAACTACTGAAATTTCTCTCTCTCAACTGTTCTCCTTACTCTCCATCTCATCCAAGTGTTTGCATTTCAGATCTGAAGGTAAGAATCACTCTTGGATCTTCTCTTTTCTTCATCCTTATTACACATTGTTCATCTAGGGTTTTGAATAGATTTTGAGGTTTGGTTCATATCTTTTCTTTTTGTTGAAAAAGGAGTTAGATATGGTTGTTTAAGGTTGAATCTATGGGATTCTAGCTTCGGGTTTTGGAAGTTTCTTGTTTGAACGAAATGGATTTATTCCAAGCTAGGGTTCCGGATTTTGTTGGATTTCTGATGGATTTGGAGTTGCTTTCTGATGTTTCTCGTTGTGTAAGAGTTAGAAATACTTGGATTTGAGTTTGCTTTAGAGATTTGATGATTTGTCTTCTTGGGTCATAGGAATCTGAATTTAAAGATGGTGATTCTTAATGTTTTTAGGTTGTTTATTTGAAATGGGTGCTAGATTCGGGTTGAGGGGGCTGATTTTAGGCAATGTGGGTGTTTAGTTCCTTTAGATGTCAGGTGGAACAGTGTTGGGGAAATTTAGGGTTCTATTGCATTTGCATGTCATGCATTATGGTATTGCCACAGTACCACATTCTGATACTTGGTTGGTTATGTCTGTACAACTTCTTGTGGTTGCTCGCACGAGCAGCTACCCGCTAGTGGTGTTTGACTGGTGATCTTTGTTTTGGACTCTCGAGTGAGAGAATAGTAGCTTCAGACACATAGCTTGTGTCTTTTGAAAATTTATATATTTTTGGTGTGTTCGACTTAAATATGGAATTTGACCTAATAATGGTTTGAGTAATTAATAATCCGGCTTAAATGATTATTAATACCCAATGTTTTGTTTTGATATCTGGTATTTATATAAATAAATATTTTCTGCAAAGGATTTTCTACTATGTATGCTGCCTGCTAGATATGTATATTTTGGATTAATGACACCTAGCTATAAGGTAATGTAGCATTTGGTATACCAATGCCCTATCAAGGCCTCAATTATGGTAGTCGTGTATCCGGTCAAACCACGTATTCTGTTTGATCTGTTGGATGGCTCTGTCACCCTTCTGATATCTGTCTGTATCTAGTCCCTATCCACCTCTGTTATATACTATGTATACGTATATTCTGTATTCTGTCTGTTGCACGCTATTTGTTCTGTTTGCGAATGATTTCATAAATGGATTTTTAAAAGAATATTATACGTAGAGTGTATACGTACATATTGCATGCGGTATTTTTCGAATGATTTCAAACCAGTCTTTGGGACACACGCATGAGGCAATCATGAGTGTTATTCCTCACTGAGTTTTCCAACATTCCATCTCAGTGAGGCGCCCGCATTATTGGTTAGTGACGCCCTTTTGGTCGGCTCTCCTCCTCTGTTTAGAGCTCCACATCGATACACTATTGGGTTATCGGTTTCCACATTATGTATTTTGGGGATAATTATTTAGTTACATTCACCTATTATGTTTTTACACTCTTATATGATATCTTATTACTTTATTATATATGAGATATGTTTTATTATATAAATGGTTTTATATTATCTTTAATAAACTGATTAATAGCAATTATATGGGTAGTTATCTGATTATCTGAGTCTTGTGAGAGATGGGCTGGGCCCCAGTCTAGTCTGTCTTGTTTACTGGTCATGGTCTAAAAACGGGTCGTGACAACAATTGTCTCAAGTTGAGGCTAAAGGGCTTGGGAACTCAGCGGATTTTTGCTCAAGTTTCTACAGACTACGCCATTATTTACTACACACATTAATACTCTGCTAAATTCTCTACTGACTTGAACGTCAGAGATTCTTCTAGAAAGCAACCCGACCTTATTGTGTTTTGTGTTTTAGGTTCTAAGGCGATGTTCACGATTTTTCAGTATTCAAGAATTTATTACAATTGTTGTGTGATTTTCGAGGCAATAGCACCCACCAATGTCCCACGCTCCTCCCTTTGCTAATGAAATAACCTATAAGTAACTGAAGTAACCTAAAGTGCAAGTTTTTGTATAATTCTCCATATCCTACAATGTAGAGGGGTAAAATTGGAACTGGAACCAGCAAATCGAACCGAAACTGGACCGATCAAAACTGGTCAAAGCCAACCAAAATCGGCAGTTGCGGTTTAGGCTCCGGTTCCACCCAGTTTGTACCGTTGGAACCGCTGGTTTAGACCGTTGAAACCAGTGGTTCCAATGGTCATTTTCCTTTTTTTTTTTTAATTCTATAAATACCCCCACACCATTCCTACCAATTTTACACTATTTCTTCTCTCTCAATCTCTTCTACACTCTCACTCTCTCAGAAATTCATTTTCTTCTAAAATTGCTCTTATTAATTATTTATATATTTTATTATTGCAATTACGTTTTCTATATTTCTCAAAGTTATTTTTTGCAATTACATTTTTCAATTTCTTTTTACTTTTTTACTATAATTTAATTTAGTTATTTAGTTATTTCATTACATTTAATTAATATTTGCATATTTATTTTGGAGTAATGGAATATTTTGGTGAAAGTAGAAATTTTGAAAGTGTTGCAGTTGAAAATATTAGAACTCAAGAGAGTCAAATTCAACCAATTCTCACTCAAGGAAATGAGGGCGGAGCGGGAGAAAGAGTTTCTAGTTCCGATATTTTAAAATTTTATTTTAAGAAAAGTCTTAGTGGTGATAAAAAATTTAAAGTTTTTTTGTAATTATTGTCTGCAGGAGTACTCGTTCAAACATGGGTGGGGCCAGAGAACATTTAAAACATATATAATAAACAAGCATCCGGAAAAAGTGGGAATGACGAGAGGACAAATACAACTTACCGGGTTGGCTTCTTCTTCCTCTCAACCTAGTTTATTTTGTTATAATCATGATGAATCTAGTATGAATTTTGCCTAAATGGTTGTTGTTGATCATTTATCATTTAGTTTTGCTGGAAAATTGGAATTTAATAAATGGGTTAAAGAACATTGTCAATTGGCTTATAAACCAATTATTAGACATTTGGTTAGAAAAAATTTGCTTAAATTGTATAAAAACCAA
>CAODLS011372500.1:0-12551 GCA_948243855.1 Flueggea neowawraea | reverse complement strand
GTATACCGCATGTGTTAGTTTTCAAATGGTTTTCAAACCGGTCTTTGTGAGGCACGTATGAGGCAATCTGGAGTGTTGTTCCTAACTCACAGGGTTTGACCCTTTTTCTTTGTTTGTTTTGTCTCCTGTTTATTATCATCTTGCAGGTGACTCTGAGAAATTTGTTCGTTGGCTTTTGATGCTCAGTGAGGGATTTTGATGTTGCGGTCAATGCCCTTTTGACCGAGCCCATTTGTCTGATTTGTTAGATGCTCCACACATCGGATTCCTGTGGGTTTTGTTTAGGTTTTCTGACATTTCAAATGTTTTAATTTGAAATTAAATTCCGCGCTTAATACTATGTATGATTTGTTTTTAATAAACAAAGTTTATATTTTTAATTGTTATTCATATTTATTTATTTAAATATGAGTTTTGGGTATAAGTTCTGTACTTTGAGGCTTGTGCGGGATGAGTCGGGCTCCCATAGACGGTTCATTTCGTACGCCGGTCGCGGCCCTGGGAATGGGTCGTGACAAGGGCCATAACAAAGCATTGGTATACCATAGGCTACATACCCTGTAGCTAGGTGTCCCCGTGTCAAAGTGTCATATACATAGTATTCCACATACAATCATGCATAATCTTTTCCTTTATACCATCATTTACAAAATGCTCTTGTATATATATATACCCATATATACTTTAGATTTTCCATATCAAAACGTTAGTTAATAATAATAATCATATACCCATATTATTAATTAACGCAATAATTATTAGTCCATATTTCATATCAAGCCCGACATATCAAAAATAACATACTTAATTTTTAAGACACAGCCTATGTGTTTGAAGGTACTATTTCACTCGCCTGGCCAAAGCTGAGGATCCAGTCAAATTCCACTCGTAGGTGGCTGCTCATGCTGGCAGGCATATGGAGCTGTACAGATACAATAGACATAAAGATACGATATGATATGATATAGTATTGTGGCAGTAATGGATGTATGCATGCAATGCAAATGCCAACTAACTCTCAACGGCATCGAGGACTTATGCCAAAATACACAAACTCTCATTTCGATCCATGCTCGACCGAACAAACACTCATATTGGTTGCAATCAGCCTCACAAACAAATATCTAACCTTAGATCCTGCAAACAAATCTCAAAATCATGAAGAATCCAAATGCCCAAATTTGGATTTCTTGACCCACTCGACACATATAATCAATTCTTGAAACCTCACATTATATCTATTTATTTTTAACATCTATCTATCATAATACGACAGATACAACTCCTGATCTGATGAGAAATCTACCAAAATCTGAAACCCTAGCTCGGATCAAACCCATTTTGCTCAAACACGAAATGCTTGGGAACTGAAGCTCGAATCCCATGGTTACAGCCTTAACTAAGCTTAATCTACCCATATTTAACTTCCATTACAACAAAAAAGGAAGATCTGAACAAAACCCCAAAATCCGTTCAAAACCCTAGATTAACAAATATGAGGTGAGATGACGAAAAGAAGAGATCACATAACGATTCTTACCTTTAGAATTGCAATGGAAGTGCTGAGAGTGATTGAAAGTGCAGAGGAGTATTTGAGAGAGTAATTTTGGTGGTTAAGATGAGTTATGACAACAAAGAGCCGTAGGTGGGTGTATTTATAGACCATC
The DNA here is from genome assembly GCA_948243855.1 of Flueggea neowawraea. Classification (NCBI taxonomy): domain Eukaryota; kingdom Viridiplantae; phylum Streptophyta; class Magnoliopsida; order Malpighiales; family Phyllanthaceae; genus Flueggea; species Flueggea neowawraea. The sequence continues at coordinate 10,884 of CAODLS011372500.1, read as the reverse complement.
GGAACTGAAACGTGGCATTTCATTTAATGGCAGCGAAAAAGGTCCATCTATGTGCATCGAACCTTCCACTACGCACGTTGAACGAGTACTATGTGTGTAGACGAAGCTCCTGTGTGCGAAGATGGAAGATCTGACAACCTTTCCCTTACGGTTCCAAGATCAACGTGCGCAGCACCTAGTGCTATGCATGTAGATCACCATGCTCACCATGGTTTCAAGTCCAAATATCGTCCAACGTGCGTAGACGTCTCCAACGCACACAAACATGTGCATGCATTTTCACAGTCCGGATTAGAAATCCATTTACTCACGTAGTACAATCACGTACGCACGTAGATAACCCATTGACCTCAATCTATGCCCATAGAACGCTCCTCAACGAACAAAGATGACATGCTATGTGTTTTGCACACACAGATCCACCTCCAAACATTCTGATCAAAGTTTAACACCTTAAACCCCAAGTTTCCCTGAAGTCTTGATGGAATACCCTTGGATTCCGGTCAGGATGGATGGGATATTACATCCCATGTCGACTAATTTTGTTGTTTTATGCTTGCGAGTACGCATAGTACACAACTTGCGTAAAAAAGTGGTTTTCGTATATTTTCGACTAAACGACGAACATTTGTGCAAAAACTCAATTATTTTTAAGCATTATCACTAACATATTCGATTTTCCCATCTCGCCTAATTTATTTCTTTTATGCTTGAGTGCGTGCATAAAACACAACTTGCGCAAAAAATGGGGTTTTAGAACTTTTCAACTAAACGACAAAATTTTGCACAACAAATTAAATATTTTTTAGTATTATCATTGATAATTAGGGTTTAAGGTTTATTGTTTAGGGCTTATGGTTTATTTTTAGGCTTAGAATTTAGGGTTTAGGGTTATTGTTGGAGGTTTAGGGTTTTGGATTTAGAGTTTACAGTTTAGGGTTTAAGGATTAGGATTTACGTTTATGGTTTGGGGATTACAATTAGGGTTTGGAATTTAGGTTTATTGTTTAGGTTTCAATTCTCCCATCTCGGTTTAGTGTTTAATGTTAAGGATTTATTGGCTAGGATTGGGGTTTATGTTTTGGGGTTTACTGTTTGGGGTTTGGCACTTAAGGTTTAGGATGAGTGTTTTGGGTTACGGTGTATGGTTTAGGGTTTAGGGTTCAATTCTCCCATCTCTGTCAATTTCGTTCTTTTATGTTTGCGAATACGCACAGTACACAAGAGATGCAAAAAAGCAGTTTAGAATCTTTTTGAGTAAATGGAGATTTTTCGGCAATTTATGAAAATTGTTTTAGCATTATCCTTGACAACTTCGATTCTCCCATCTCGGTCAATTTCGTTGTTTTATCCTTGCAAATATGCATAGTAGGCAACTTGCAAAAAAAAACTAGTTTTGTGGCTTTTCGACTGAACGATGAACTTTACCCAACAAATCAAGCATGGTTTAGCTTTATCCCTGACAACTTCCGTTCTTCCATCTCGGCCAGTTTAGTTGTTTTAAGCTTGCGACTATGCATAGTACAAACATGCACAATAAGGACAGTTTGTAACTTTTTCGACCAACCGACAAACTTTTGCGTACCAACTTAAGTATGTTTTACCATTGTCCTTGAAAATTTCAATTCTCCCATGTCGACTAATTTTATTGTTTTATGCTTGCGAGTACGCACAATACACAACTTGCGTAAAAAAGTGGTTTTCGTAGATTTTCGACTAAACTACAAACATTTGCGCAAAAACTTAATTATTTTTAGCATTATCATTGACATCTTCGATTCTCCCATCGCGGCCAATTTCCTTCTTTTATGCTTGTGGGTATGCATAAAACACAACTTGCACAGAAAATGGTGTTTTACAACTTTTCGACTAAACGACAAAGTTTTGCACAACAAATAAAATATTTTGTGGTATTATCATTGATAACTAGGGGTTAAGGTTGAATGTTTAGGGACTATGGTTTATTTTTAGGCTTAGAGTTTATGGTTTAGGGTTATTGTTTGAGGTTTAGGGTTTTGGGCTTAGAGTTTACAGTTTAGGGTTTAAGGATTACGGTTTATGTTTATGGTTTGGGGATTCCAATTAGGGCTTAGAATTTAGGTTTATTGTTTAGGTTTTGATTCTCCCATCTCGGTCTAGGGTTTAATGTTAAGGATTTATTGGCTAGGATTGGGTTTATGTTTTGGGGTTTACTGTTTGGGGTTTGGCGTTTAAGGTTTAGGATTAGTGTTTTTGGTTTAGGGGTATGGTTTAGGATTTAGGTCTCAATTATCCCATCTCTGTCAATTTCGTTCTTTTATGTTTGCGAGTACGCACAGTACACAATAGGTGCAAAAAAGCAGTTCAGAATCTTTTTGAGTAAACGGACGTTTTTCGGCAATTTATGAAAAAGTTTTAGCATTATAATTGACAACTTTCATTCTCCCATCTCGGCCAATTGCGTTGTTTTATCCTTGCAAATATGCATAGTAGGCAACTTGCAACAAAAAATTGGTTTTGTCGCTTTTCGACTGAACGATGAACTTTACCCAACAAATCAAGCATGGTTTAGCATTATCCCTGACAACTTTCGTTCTCCCATCTCGGCCAGTTTAGTTGTTTTAAGCTTGCGACTATGCATAGTACAAACATGCACAATAAGGACGGTTTGTAACTTTTTCGACCAACCGACAAACTTTTGCGTAACAACTCAAGTATGTTTTACCATTTTCCTTGACAAATTCAATTCTCCCATGTTGACTAATTTCTTTGTTTTATGCTTGTGAGTGCGCATAGTATGCAACTTGAGTAAAAAGGTGGTTTTCGTAGATTTTTTACTAAACGACAAACATTTGCGCAAAAACTCAATTATTTTTTAGCATTATCATTGACATCTTCGATTCTCCCATCTCGGCCAATTTCATTCTTTTATTCTTGTGGGTATGCATAAAACACAACTTGCACAAAAAATGGGATTTTTCAACTTTTCGACTAAACGACAAAGTTTTGTACAACAAATAAAATATTTTTTAGTATTATCATTGATAACTAGGGTTTAAGGTTGATTGTTTAGATTATGGTTTATTTTTAGGCTTAGAGTTTATGGTTTAGGGTTATTGTTTGAGGTTTAGGGTTTTGGATTTAGAGTTTACAGTTTAGGGTTTAAGGATTAAGGTTTATGTTTATGGTTTGGGGATTGCAATTTGGGCTTGGAATTTAGGTTTATTGTTTCGGTTTTGATTCTCCCATCTCGGTCTAGGGTTTAATGTTAAGGATTTATTGGCTAGGATTGGGTTTTTGTTTTGGGGTTTACTTCTTGGGTTTTTGCGTTTAAGGTTTAGGATTAGTGTTTTTGGTTTAGGGTTTAGGGTTCGATTCTCCCATATCTGTCAATTTTGTTCTTTTATGTTTGCGAGTACGCACAGTACACAAGAGGTGCAAAAAAGCAGTTTAGAATCTTTTTGAGTAAACGAGGATTTTTGGGCAATGAATGAAAATTGTTTTAGTATTATTGTTGACAACTTCGATTCTCCCATCTCGGCCAATTTCGTTGTTTTATCCTTGCAAATATGCATAGTAGGCAACTTGCAAAAAAAAAAATGGTTTTGTAGCTTTTCGACTGAACGATGAACTTTACCCAACAAATGAAGCATGCTTTAGCATTATCCTTGACATCTTCCATTCTCGCATCTCGACCAGTTTAGTTCTTTTAAGCTTGCGACTATGCGTAGTACACAACATGCACAATAAGGACAGTTTGTAACTTTTTCGACCAACCGACAAATTATTTTTGCGAGTACGCACAATACACAACTTGCGTGAAAAAGTAGTTTTCGTAGATTTTCGACTAAACGACAAACGTTTGCGTGAAAACTCAATTATTTTTTAGTATTATCATTGACATCTTTGATTCTCCCATCTCGGCCAATTTCTTTCTTTTATGGTTGTGGGTATGCATAAAACACAACTTGTGCAAAGAATAAGTTTTTAAAACTTTTTGACTAATTGACAAATTTTTTCACAACAAATAAAGTATTTTTTAGTATTATCATTAATAACTTGGATTTAAGGTTTATTGTTTAAGGCGTATGGGTTATTTTTAGTCTTAGGGTTTGGGGTTATTGTTCGAGGTTTAGGGTTTGGGATTTAGAGTTTACGGTTTAAGGTTTAGGGATTAGGGTTTACATTTATTGTTTGGGGTTTGCAATTAGGGCTTCGAATTTAGGTTTATTGTTTAGGTTTCCATTCTCCTATCTTAGTTTAGGGTTTAATGTTAAGGATTTATGGGCTAGTATTGGGGTTTATGTTTTGGGGTTTCGTATTTAAGGTTTAGGATTAGTGTTTTGGGTTTAGGGTTAGGATGTATGGTTTACGGTTTAGGGTTCAATTCTCCCATCTCGGTATATTTCGTTCTTTTATGCGTGCGAGTACGCAAAGTACACAACTTGTGCGAAAAATCAGTTTAGAGTCTTTTCGAGTAAACAAAGATGTTTGCGCCATGAATGAAAATTGTTTTAGCATTATCCTTGAAACCTTCGATTCTCCCATCTCGGCCAATTTCGTTATTATATCCTTGCAAATATGCATAGTAGAGAACTTGCAAAAAAAAAAACAGGTTTTGTAGCTTTTCGACTTAACGATTAACTTTATGCAACAAATCAAGCATGGTTTAGCATTATAGTCGACAACTTATGTTCTCCCATCTTGACCAGTTTAGTTCTTTTAAGCTTGCGACTATGCATAGTACACAACATGCGTAATAGGGACGGTTTGTAACTTTTTTGACTAACCGGTAAGCTTTTTTGCATCAACTCAAATGTGTTTTACTATTATCCTTGACAAATTCAATTCTCCCATGTCGACTAATTTCATTGTTTTTTGCTTGCAAGTATGCATAGTACACAACTTGCGTAAAAAAATGGTTTTCATAGATTTTCGACTAAACGATGAATTTTCCCAAAAACTCAATTATTTTTTAGCATTATCATTGACATATTCGACTTTCACATCTCGGCCAATTTCTTTCTTTTATGCTTGTGGGTATGCATAAAACACAACTTGCGCAAAAAATGGGGTTTTACAACTTTTTGACTAAACAACACTCTTCTGGCACAACAAATACAGTATTTTTTAGTATTATCATTGATAACTAGGGTTTAAGGTTGATTGTTTAGGGCTCATGGTTTATTTTTATGCTTAGAGTTTAGTGTTTAGGGTTATTGTTTGAGGTTTAGGTTTTAAGGATTGGGGTTTACATTTATGGTCTGAGGTTTGCAATTAGGACTTGGAATTTAGGTGTATTGTTAAAGTTTTCATTCTTCTATCTTGGTTTAGGGCTTAATGTCAAGGATTTATGAGATAGGATTGGGGTTTATGTTTTGGGTTTACTGTTTGGGGTTTGGCGTTTAAGATTTACAATTAATGTTTTGGGTTTAGGGATTAGAGTTAGGGTGCATGGTTTAGGGTTTAGGGTTCAATTCTCCCATCTCGGTCAATTTCCTTCTTTTATGCTTGTGACTATGCACAGTACACAACTTATGCAAAAAATTGTTTCACGTACGTTAGAGTCACTGATCAATACTTGACCGTTGCTTCATCTATTTGTCTCGATCCACATGAAATTCAAAAAACATGCTTTGAGCTGAGATCTTCATCTTGTCTTGTAGGTCTGACGTAGGTGACTTCTGATGTCACACGTACGTATGGCTTCATGCCTTCAATTGATTCAAGTATTCAATTTTCCGCTTTAATTCTGATCATACTTCACATACTTTGGATACTTCTCACGTGCGTGTCATTATCTGACATACGTGAATATTTTTTAACGTACGTGTGCTCACTTCTCCCAACTTCCAGTAGCTTCTGTTACAGCTCACGATCAAACTCATATACTTGAGACTTCATTGAGGTATGTGACATTCACACACGTACGTGACTTTTGAAAACACGTACGTGAATCTTCCTCAGATCAAATTCTGCAGTTTGTTCATCATCAAAACTTAGAGAAATCTCAATTTTGACCACCCTTGGTCCAACAATTCTATCGTTCTGTATGTCTGTACCATCTGTCTTAGCCTCTGCAAAATTCTATACCTTTACCTATGCATCTGCATGGTTTGCATCCTCTCTGTCTGTCTGTCTGTATGTTGGGTACGAGTAGTCTAAAACATTATTTGAGTAGCAACTAGTTTTGTTGTGAGAGGTCTATTAGAACTATGGGTTATGACATGAATTGGAGACTTATGTTGATTTGCAATTTTGGGATATCTGATTTTGACTAGAGTTCTGATAGCATTCTATGTATCACTGTAATCCTTCTTATCTGATTCTTTTAGAAAATGGCGAATTTCTTTTGAGGGGGAAGTATGCAATACCCTGCCTATTTTTTATGTCTTCTGTAGCATTTCGATCGATCCCAATTTGTTCTGTTCAATTTTGATCTTAGCAATTGATGCTTGATGATGTTGAGGATGTCAATTGGTCAAATTTTTGGAGTTATGTTGATCTCGGTTTGATTTTAAAAGATTGGAGTGTTGAGTGGATGATTAACGCTTTTGAAAGAGAGTTACTCGATTAAGCAGATAGTGTTACTCGAGTGAAATTGAGCATCGATTACTCAAGTAAGCAATTTGGTGCTACTCGAGTAAGCTAAGGTATGGATTATTTGAGTAATCCATTTTGTTACTCGAGTAAGTTGACTCTCCAGATGAATTTATGGGAAAATGTTACTCTAGTAATGAGGGTTTGTCACTCGAGTAAGCCTTGCAAATCTGTTGTATCGACATCATTATGGGCAGGGGTCTATATATACCCTTACCCGACCCTCTCAGCTCCCTCACCTCATTTTTGTCTTTCTCTGAGCCAAATCTGTTGATAACCAATTCCAGTTGCTTCCCATTGCTTCGATTTTATTCCTAAAGGTAATACATCCCTAATCCCTTCATTCTTTTCATTTCATGCTTTAAATTGGGATTATGGGTTTATGCCGAATTTGAATGTTTACTTAAGATCCATTTGATTCTATACAAATGATTGTTTAAGGTTAGATAAACATATATTGAGCTTGGGTTTAAGAGATTTGATGATTTATTTGAATGGGTTATGGTTTGGTTGAATTTGTGAAGAGTCTTGAAGATTTTGAGTTGTATTGGTGAAACCAATTGTAGATTTGTGTTCAATAGATTGAATAGAGACAATGTAGGTGATTGGAAGTGATTTTATCAGTTGAACTAAGTTTTTGGTAGAATCTAGAAATCTGAGTTAGTGTCTTACTCGAGTAAGCACTTTGGCTTGGCTTACGCGAGTAAGCAAGAGCAGGTGTTTCTCAAGTAAGACTTTTTTCTCACTCGAGTAATATGTGGTTCTGGGAGGAAAAATGTGATTTTTTTTATTTTGTCAATTTCTGAGACTTATGGGATTAATTTAGAGATTCTGACTACTTAGAGGATTAGTAGATGAATTAAGAATACTTTGAGGATCATTTTGTAATTTTCCAAGTCTCGATAACTAAAACATAATTTTATAGAGGTCGGGGATCAAACTATAATTTTGCAAGATGTATGATTTATTTGGGGCTAGAGTGTTGGATATTCATTCCCACTATGATTTTCATTCGTCGTAGTTTGGAAGAGAGAGGGTCGAATTTCTTCTAGTCAAACTAGGGTTTGCCTTTTCTTTTCACACAAGAATAAGAACTCCTAAAAAATAGGAGTGGTGGCCGAATTTCTCCTAGGGTTTTATTATGTTGTTGGGCTTTTAATTATACGATACCCTATCATTAAATAAATCACTCTATTACTAATATCTATGGTCCTAATTTATGTCACACATAAATACACCCAAAATAATATTAATAAGTGAATTAAATTAAAAGTCCATCACATTAATGGATTATATCTTATATCATAAATAAAATACAAACCATGAAACCCTGAATTATCCTAATAATTGATTTGCCAAATGAGAGAACATTTGTAATCCAATCCAATTCGTTTTAGTGCATGACCCAATAGGCCCACTGGAGATTGGCAATGGGCCTCATCCCAAAATACTTGGGCCTAAATTCCATAAGCAGTATCTAGTAATAAATTATGGCAACCCAAAATCAAGTGCCATCGATGATCCGAGTTAACGTTTCAAAGTTTGATATTTAGTCCTTTTGTCTCACGATATCTTTATTAAGCATAAGGCATGATCACATGTCAACCTTATATTGCTTAATATGTTTCTTGATCCCAAGTAGATTGATATACAAATGACATTGATAAACTCTTTTATCAATTCATTTAAGTATGCATACATTTCATCAATCCTACTCATCAAGTGACCTAAAGATATCATTCTTCACAAGAGGAACAAAACCATCACTCTTATCATCACTCCTCTACAAGATTCATGGCATATCCAATAATAGCCTTTATTGTTACCCAGTTACGGATAACGCTTTACTAAGTGAAAACATGCGATTCGTCATGTAGCAATCGATAGTGAGTTTTAGTCGGAGGACTCAAATATCACCACTGTATGAAAGCTACTTGTGACATTGATCCATAAAGTGCTTTCATAGCGGGCCAGTCCAATACAAGTTCCCTAACTTGTATCTATGTTTTAAGCGATATCTCATATCCAGAATTAGTAAAACTTGATTATCCTCTTAGCAACATACTAACCTTAGCTTGTTATCATTCCCATGATAGCAATCGATTAGAAACCTTTAGAATAATATTCTTTTTACCTTATGGTTTTACTATCAAGACACACACTTGATGACTTAAGGAAGAATAAACTATTCATGAAAGTTTTATTGTCATAAACAATAAAATATTTCATAGATATGAAATGAAATGACTATTTACTAAATAACAAATGTAATGACAATGTATATCAATGATTGGACTAAGGCAAAAAACTAACAATCTCCCATTTGCACTAGTCTCAATCAGGAACAAACCTAACACCTAAAGACCTAACAAGTCTTTCATGGTTCAGTTCTAGTGAAGCCTTTGTCAAAGGATCCGCTACATTGTCATTGGTGTCAACTTTGCATATCTTAACATCACCTATTTCAACTTTCTCTTGAATAAAGTGAAACCTCTAAGTATGTGTTTGGTTCTTTGTGTAATCACAACACAAGTCTATTGGGTTTGCGATGCTTGGAATGACATCTAAACCAGTAATGAACTTCTTGTGCCAAACAACTTCCTTTGCTGCGTCTGACGCGGCTATATACTTAGACTCTGTAGTAGAATTGGCCATTCCTTTCTTGGAAACTAGCATGATAAATCCCTTTTAGCATGTTATCAACATACACACTTTCACTTAGTCCAATTATCCTCTTTGATCTATCTCTATAGATTTTGTATTCCTAGGATAAGTGAGGCTTCACCTAAATCTTTCTTTGTGAAACACTTTCTTAATCAAGTCTTGAAACTCTTCAAGGTTGGAATATCGTTTCCAATTATTAAGATGTTGTTATCATATAGTACTAAGAACACTACCACACTTCCACTAACCTTCTTGTATACACAAGGCTCATATTCATTCTTGATGAATCCAAACTCCTTGACCATTTCATCAAAACGAAGATTCCAACTTCCGGATGCTTGCTTCATCCCATAAATGGATCTTTGAAGCTTGCATACCTTACTAGGATTATTAGGATCGACAAAACCCTCGAGTTGTGTCATGTACACATCCTCTAGGAGGTTTGCATTTAGGAAAGTAGTTTTGACATCCTTTTTTGATATCTTATAGTCATAATATGCTACTATAGCAAGAAGAATCCTAATGGATTTGAGCATGATGACTAGTGAAAAGGTTTCATCATAGTCAATACCATAAGTTTGTCAAAACCTTTTGTAATGAGTCTTGATTTGAAGATCCCATTGGGTTTTAGCTTATAAATCCATTTTCCATCTATGACTTTTCTCCATCGGGTGGATCCACCAAGTTTCAAACTTGGTTGTTATACATAGATTGCAATTCTAATTTCACGGCTTCATGTTCACAGAATTTGGATCTACAAGCGCCTCTTAGTAGTTTGTAGGCTCATTATGGTATACAAGAACAATTCCTTTATTGTCAAAGAAATACATATCTCTCAAACTTGTGACGAGTCTTACCAGACCTTCTTGGCCTTGTGTCACAGATTTAGACTTTTGGGTTTCTTATGCGAATAAACAACATCAAATCCAGCAGAACAACCAATAATATCACACAAGAAACATCTAGGAACACTGTATGTAATCATAATTAATTGAAGTGACCGAATATATTTACCTTAAAATTCTTTGCCTAATTGCTTTTCTCTAAAAGCAAGGTATTGTTAAATTGGTTTCTCCTCCTCCTTTGTTTGTTTTGACTCGAATGCAATTGACAATAGGGATTGCCAAAAGACGACTCTGATTTACTCTCTCACACACACAAGATCATTGATTAGGCTAATATGTGCTAGCACTTCTTTTAGAATCTCTATTCTAAAACTCACAAAGTAATTTTCTCTCTTTAAAAGTGGCACTCGCTAATTCTGTTTTGCCTTCGAATCAATTGAATGGCAAGGTGTGCATCCTATTTATAAGCATATGAGAAGACCTAAATAGGTAGCACTAAGGAGCTGAAATTGCTCTTCCTTGCCCTCCAAGAATTTGGTCTCTTCCTATTTTAGAAGACGTGTGCCAAATTCTTATCCTAGTCACATTAGGATTTGCTTTCCTTGTCCTACAAGAATAAACACTTCCTAATTAATTTTGTCACATACAAATTAGGATTTTTATTGTCCTTATCAAATAAGAATAAAACACCTAATTAGTCATGGACACCTAATTAATAATTGATGGTACCGAATTCATCCTTGTCACACAAGGAAAATGATTCCTAAAAAATAGGAAAAAAGGAGCCGAACTTCTC
>CAODLS011372346.1:0-12949 GCA_948243855.1 Flueggea neowawraea | reverse complement strand
TATATAAAAAACATTTTGTGGGTTCATGAGCAGACATCAATTTATGGTTTCAACACAAATAAATTTATAAAACTTTTCATGTTAATTAATCAAAATACTCTTAAAATAGATTAAAGTAATAACAATTATGACAAATGTTTTGCTACCGAATTTTAATGTTTTTTTATACATAAGACTCAAGACTCCCAAAACAGCGTAGAAAAAAAAAGATTGTGAAACTGTGTACATGTCATAAACAGACAAAGTTGTCGTTGTAGGCGGTGATGTGAACAATGGTGTTTCTTTTCATATGTTCAAACACTCCATAATAATATTAGTAACGCAATGCCAATTATTTTCCCATCTCACGACATGCTTTCATGTGAACAAATGTGCTGGTTTGCATACTTGAGTCGTTAGCACCATGTGATCGTGCCACATGGTACTAATTATTTTATTTACGAAATTATTTTTCTTGATTGTGATATTCTTTGAAATTAATGTTATTAATTTAATTTATTTTTCTTCTAATGGTGATCACCGTTATAGGCGCCGGGAACAGGGACTTTTTGAAAGCGATGTTTACATGTGGGATTTGGATAGGAAATTATAGTAAAAACATGACTCAAAAAATAATTAAATGCAAAAATAAAACTGAAAAATAAACCAAGAAAAAGAAAACACATAGGGATGTAAGCACGTGCCACGTGGGGAGATTAATCAAATGATGCAACGTGGGGACAACGTAGGAGATTTGTTTATCATGAATGTGCCATTTCTTTGTTGCGGAATGACATTTCTGGCCATTTGATGAAGTGATTTTGGTTGGTTTGCTCATTGGTGGGAGGTTGAGGGGGGCAAAAATGGGAAAAGAGTGGGGTTTCCTTATTAGAGGGCACAAATCAATCCAAAATGGTTGAAAAGAGTGGCATCCCACACCTCTTAAAGGCTATTGGGAGAAAAATTCAATGGGAGGAAGCCATGTTTTTATATGGTATTGACATGAAAACAAACATTGTTCCCTTATAATTTATGAATTTCATTCTTCACATTTTGGTTCTCCATTTTCAAGTACTATCATACTCTAATGTAAGACCAGGCCCATTCATTTCTTTTTAAATCAACTTGTTTCTCAATAAGCCTAACACAGCATAAACTTGAGCCCCAGTTTTCCAAACAAACCCTATTATGAATGCCCTATCACTTGTCAAGTTTTAGGGATCATTACACAAAATCATACCCAAAACAAACATAATTACAAAAATGGGCCTTCGATAAATTTTCCCTTACAAGACCATCGCGGGCATATAATTGGTACAAAGTGTATCCAAAAGATTTTTTACATTCAGAAATATTCACGAGAAGTGTATCACAAGTGATTTTTTTTAAAAAATAACTAATCAATCGTTATATATTTTTTAAAATAAAATGATTTGTTGCTTCTTTTTGTAAAGTAAAAATAACAGATTTTTCCCAAGTTTTCACCAATGCCTTTTTTTTTTTGTAAAGCGAGGGTGGTCACCATGGAATGAAAGCATTAATGATTTTTCCCTCACAACAAATATTTTCTCTAGAATGTAAACCTTGGACATTTTTGGCAAATAATTTACTTAGAGCTAACATACTAATTGTTGTTTTTTTTGCCTGTAAAAAGGAAGTCGGAGGCAATCAGTAGTAGCATACTCCTGCTGGGTATAATCATGTAGACAATACTCTCTGCTACGGAATGTTCGAAGATTCATAGCTGAACTCAGTGAGCTAGCCGAGTTTTGTCACTGCAACACTCGAAAAAGGCTAGCGAAGGATTGAACCCATCTACTCAACTCTAATGTTGAGCCCAGGTTCGGTGGTAATTAAACCATAAGTTGCTCCCTCCACTTGGAGCTCGAACCTAAGACCTTAGCGAGTTGAGGACGGCGCCCTGTCCGCTAGGCTATCCCTCTCGAGGTATACTAATTGTTGGTTGATCAAAGCTTTTTAACATAGTGAATTTCATATTGGGTGCGTATTTTGGGCTTCGGTTTGAGGCATGAGTTTGAACTTTGAACTACCAACCCATACAAACCACACCACACCACATGAGTTGCTGGCTAAATCCTGAACAAATAACAGTTGCGGCCGATGAAACCCACAATGTCATGGTACTGCATTCAAAAAGAGTTGCAGCTGCTATGATTACAAACCTAATGAAATTATTAAATTATCATTTTTGGCTCCAATGAGGTTATTTATTTGATTTATAGCTGTTATATGTATATTCATAATCAGAAACGGTGTAAAAGAATGGAAAATAATTGTGACGACATTAGTGTCTATATTTTGATTGAATGAACAAAAATGAACCAGTGCAAGAGTTAATTACAACAACACAAAGCACATTAATTTCTTGACGCCGTCTCAGATCATGATGATATGCTCTTCCCATGGTATTCCAGTCACAACTAGAAGCGGAGTTAGGAATCAGGTTAAGCAATGACCAAATTTATTTAGTTAAAATTCTGGCTACACGATATATACAAAATATATATATATATACATATGGAAAAATTTAATTTAATTTAATATTCGAATTGACCTAGCAATTAAAAATATCTAACTAATTCAAATCTGTTCAATCACAAATTTAACAATTCTACGCTATAATCTACCTAATTAAAATCACAATTTTATCAATCAATTATTCAACAATCATAACCCTAAAGTAGAATTAAAACTAATTTTTTTTCTGAAAAATAGGGAGGAAATGGGGGACGGCTTACCGGGAGTGATGATTGTCGGCGAAGGAGAATGAGGCAAGTTGGCGGCATGGAGAGTGGAGCATTGGACACAGCGAAGAGAAAGAGAAAAAAGAGAAGAGTGGTCTAGATTGGTGTCTGTGCGAAATGTAATGGTTGTGCGAAGAGAAAGAAGAAAGAGTTTGTTTTTAAGAGATCAGGCCCAGGTTTCTTAAGGTTTTTTTTTAAATCAATGGGGGCAAAACAGCGCTGATTTAAAATTCTTTTTTAACCACAAGGCAAAACAATGTTGTTTTGTCTTGTGGTATAAAAACAATTAAAACAAGGTCAGAAAGAAGCGGTTGCGACCTACAACTCCACCATATAGTGGCAGATCTAGAAATGTCTGGACGTGGAGTCAAACGTGGGGTTAATTTTGATATATGTTTTATACCCTGACACCACAACAAAACATTTGAGAAGAAAACACCAAAAATAATAAGCATCATCCTCTGATACACTATACTCCAACCAATCAAATTCCTTAAACCAAACATCCCTGAAACTTCTTTTATCTTTTTCATAGTTCTTTTTTGGAAAATTATGACTGTTTGACAAGGAGCTTTGGATATGTATTCTCTTCGTATACAGTCTCGAATATTTATATTGAAACTATTAATTGGCTTACATAATCCAGGATCAACAACTATATCATTTCATTAATTTCTAGCTCATCTGGGTTACTTTCCACTTCAACATTCTTATTCAAAATATTTGCATCCAAAGTTTGTGACAGTTGCCCAACACTATGTGACTCAATTGAACTTCTAAGCCTTTTTGAAAAATATTTCTCCATTCTATTTTTATACACAACAACCTACCAAATTGAACATAAATAAACATTTAAGTTCCAATTAAAATACAAGAAAAAACAACAATTAAACAATTTGTAATTCTCAACAATTCACAATTCAAATATAAATCAACAATTCTCAACTAATTCAATAAAAACAATTCAAAATCTAAGTGACTAATCAACAATCCAGCTAAGTCAATCTAAAAAACTAACAATAAACAAACCCTAATTAATTGGAATTAAAAGAAAAAAATAAATAACAGACAGTTGAAAAGAGCAACTAAGCAAGCCTACTGGCGACGATGCATCAAAGACAAAGCAGACGGAATCAGGGGCGACTCAGTAGTGACCTAACAATAACAAACCCTAAATTAATTAACTAAAATTATAAGGAAAAAAAGGGTTGAAAGGAGGAAGAGCAAGCTTACAGAGACACATAGTGGACTAATGGAATGGTTGGTGGTAGTCGCTAATAGTGGAGTGGCGATCTGGAAGGAAGAAAAAAGGTGGACTGCGTTTGGTTCAAAGAAGCGAAGAAGAGAAATAGAGAAGGAAAGAAAGAAAACGTAATATTTCGTCCGTTTCGACTAGGTTCTCTGTAGCCTTCCATTCGATTCCATAATGATTTGGAGTGTTTGAGGATGTTTCATACATTATTCTTCCAAGTTTTGGTGTTTGATTGACTTCGAAAGTGGTGGGAATTTTGTATCTAAGTTTAGAATGCGTTAAGAAGGCGGTATTGCGAGCATTGGACGTGGATGAGGTCATCTACTTGCGTTGTGATGGATTTGCGCACGTAGATCATGATTCGAACTGGGTTGTGAGCTGAGGAGTACTGTCTATGTGCGTTGTGATGGATCTGTGCGAGTAGATCATGTTCTAGGCTGGGCAATGAGTGGAGAGGTGCCGACTACGTGCATAGCAAGCATACTATGCACGTAGTATAGGATCTACATGCGCAGAAAGGATGACTACGTACGTAGACATGCTTAAAAAAGCTGAAGAATGAGTGAAACGTGATGTTTCGATGTTAAGCGTTTATAAATACCACACCCGATGCATTCTCGACATTTACTCCTCTCAACCACCAAAGTCACTCAAAGAATCAGTTCTATTCTCCTCCCATTGCTCACCCATGACTCTTTTTGCTTCTTTAAAGTAAGAAACGTCTATTAATTCCTTCTTTTCTCCACTTTTGCTTTGCATTCGCTCATCTAGGGTTTGGATTTTTCCTTTTTTGTTGTTAAGGAAATTAGATATTGTTAGATTATGATTGTTTGAGATCGAAATCATAGGATTTTAACTTCGGTTTTAACTTCAGTTTTGAACGAAATGGGTTTATTTAGAGCTAGGGTTTCGGATTTTGATGGATTTCTTATTAGATCTGAAATTGCTTCTGATATATCTTGCTAGATTAAAGTTAGAAATAATTGGATCTGAGTTGGGTTTATTGAATTGATAATTTATCTTCATGGGAACAAGAAATCCGAATTTGCGAATGGGAAATCTTGATTATTTTGAATTCGATTGTTGAAATGAATGTTAGATTCATGTTCAGGAGGTTGATTATAGTCAATATAGGTGATTGGTTAAGCCGGGTGTTGATTGAATTGAGGGTTCGGTATTTTTGGAATAAGTTTTTTGGCACCATTGAGGGTTAGATGCCATCTGTATTGCATTCATACATTCAGTACCGCCATAGTATGAGTACTACATTCTGATCAGTTTGATGTGATTTGTTTGTCTTAGCTCCTTGTGTCTGTCAGCACGACCAACCAAACACCAGTGGTGCTTGACTGGATTTTAGCTTGGTTATTAGGTGAGCACGGTAGCAGCTTCAGACACATTGGCTGTGTCTTTCAGAATTTGTATGTTTTTGGTGTGATTAGACTATACTTGTAAGCTGGACTAATTAAGGATTGAGATTTATTAAAATTTGATTATGTGTAATAAGGAATAAGTTATCAGTAAATGATATCAGTGTCAGTATTATATCAATATCCGTATTACCTATCTGTTGCATGTACTTGTTATCAATATACGATATATGTATTCCGTTGATTTGGGACACTCTAGCTACGGAAGTTATGCGTAGCCTATGGTATACAATTGATTAGTCAAGGCCTAGTTACCAGGGTTGGTGATAATTCGTGTGTCTAACACAAACACACGTGGTCAGTATAAGTTGGCACAATCCACATAAGATCAGATCAGTTCTATTCAGTTTAGTTTACTTCAGTTCAATTTTGTCCCGATTAGATATTAAACTATATAGGTATATGTATATGTATAAGATATTTATTCATATGCTCGATGTATGTTGTCTGTTGAGGGTGCGAATGTTTTCGAAAATGAATTTCAAAAGTTATGATATATTTAGAGTGTATATTTACGTGTCTAGCATATTGCGTGTAGTATTTGCAAAACGCTTTCAAAACGATTTTTGTAATGCATGTATGAGGCGATCTGGAGTGTTAACCCTCACTGAGATTTTTCAAACGCCTCCCCCCTTAATATTTTCAAATGTTACTGTCCGACTCAGCAACCATCCGGTATTCAGATAGTTAGTGAGGCATCGTCGATTTGGTCAGTTGATGCCCTTTTGCTCGAGCTCCTTTATTTTTGATAGGGCTCTGCACCGAATGCTAGTGGGTTATTGGGTTGTATTTTGACTTTTGGATTTATTACATTATATTTGTTATATGTATATTTATTTTCGTTTATATATATGTGTATATTTATTTATGCTTGATTAATAAACGGTTATGTATGTTTCAAGGAATGAATAAGTGGGTAGTATATATGATCCTCCGAAGCTTGTGTAAGATGGGTTGGGCCTCCGGGTCGGTTCCTCTTGTACACCAATCATAATTTGAAAACAGGTTGTGACAGAAAATATGCCTCTGTTTGTCAATTTTTACCCTTTCTTTTTGAAAATCTGCCAAAGTGAACGACATGTCGTTCATTGAGGTTGTTATTTTTTTTTTAATTTTTAAAAGAGGGCGAAACAGCCTGGTTTAAAAATAATATAAAAAGACAATACCCCAGGGGTTGTCAAGTTGCCAGCCCTGCCACAATAGCACCTTCAATGACAGAAACTCAGCAGGTGTTGGGGTCATGACCGAGCTCCTTCGGAGGGGCCGCTGGTCTTCATGTGGCTCCGCCACAGGTCACAACCTGCTTTATCGTGCTGCAAACGAATTATGCAAAACTTTCTTGTTGATGATAATCATGGTTTAGATGATCCTGGTAAAGAAACATTGTTTGGTCACTCTCACTGCTTTAGATGCATCCAGATAATTAAGCCTACATGTTCCCAGAAGAAATTCCGGGAGCTCCTCCTTGGTGTTTTCCTGCAAGCTCAATGGTATATGATAGGCCTGAAAGGAGACTCAAGAACAAGCTGCCAGAGAAAGGGTAACAATTCAACATGGTCTTCCATCAAAGGTATTGAAGATTTTACCTGTATTACAAATGCCATCTCTATAGCCAAGTTGGTGATGAAAAGAAGTGTTTACAGTCTGGTCAATCATGCCTGATTTATATACACTCTGAGGACTATGACAGTAAGCATAAAATCTCATCGAGGGATTCGAATGTTGTAGATGGAACAAATATTACCCTGCCCAGACTTTGAGGTTTTTTTTTGGTACAAGACAGTGAGATTCATGTATACAAATAATTCAACATATGTAAATAATGGGCTTAAACAATGAAAAGCCAGAAGAAATTTCAGAAATGATGTTACAGATCAAAATGAAAAAATGATTAGTGAAACCAATGTATATGGACAAAAAAAATACTGTTTTTTTCTCAAGACTTCAAAACAATTGGAGAAAAGATTGAATTCTAGTGATTAGGAAGTACCAAGGTTTGCATTTCAACACTCGCTTCGGTAAACCATCCATTCTCCGAATGGTCATTGTCTGTGACATTCAGGAAACATCAAAGAACTCATCAGAATCATCATTCTGACGGACTAAACTTGAACGAGCAGAATTTGGTTTTTTGTATTCTTTTTCCAACACAGTATTATCCGGCTCAATCTTTCCCGAGACGTCAACTTCAGATTTTCTTTCTAATTTCTCAATCTGTGGCAACAATATATGTCCTGGAAATTCTTCATATGAGAAGTCCGAAGAGTAATTCCCTCTTTTGGCCTGGAAAAGTCTCTTACTGCTGCAATTTCCAGAAAAAAAGTAACCGTGAACACTTAACGAAGATCGTTGTCAGTATGGAGAGTTTCTGAAAAAAAAAAAGAATATGTGCTTCTTAATTAGTAGAAAGAATACCTGCAACTCTTTCGAGCATACGAATAGTTATCGATCTTGCAGATGATGCACGCAGATATAATTTCCAAAACTTGCAGTCAGCAGCAAGCATGTGTTTTACCTGAGACTGCCTTCCCTTCCTTAGTTAATGGGAGTGATTACATATCGTCCACCTCCATGGTTCTCACAACTAAAAGGTGAGGCCTGGACTCTATAATGTTACACTTGCTGACTCAAAGCAAAGACCATGTAGATATTGTTTTTGATAAAATGGCATGATAGCCGATTCGTAGTATCAAATGATCACTTCAGATTCCCAAAATGCAAAGCATACATTGCTTTTAAGCCAACCTCGGATATATCCTTTCTTCGGTGGACACTTTTTGTGAATCACAGAATGGTACAGAATCGCTTCAAGAACATGTTGGAAAGATTAAAGTCAGATATAAGGGTTGAAAGCTTGATGATATGCTAAGTCGTTCCTGAAAAAATGATAATTGCCATATGTTCCGTCATCCTCTCTTCTCCAATAACGTCGCACTAACAAATCTCTCCGTTTCATTCCCGTGAAGAACACTGGAATTAGTGGAATGTATGAATCCAAGAATTACTTTCCAAATTAGTTCCCTGCGGACCATGGTAGGCAGTCACTGTATAACGAGATTGCAGCGAAAGACACTAGTATTATAGGTTGTTGTTCTGGAATATTACCAATGCACTAGTTATATTATTTACGATTTGCGAAAATTTTTCATATGCATTTAATGGTTAGATGTTGCTAGGGTTGCTCACGATCTTTGGAGATTTTCAAAGTAAATTGAATATTTAGATCGAAAAGAACCATATTCGAAAAAATCGTTGATTTTTATCTTTTTTTAAACTGAACCGTCCCAAAATTTTTATTTGGGATGATTCTGAATTTTAAATAATACTCATACGAGTACCTTTTTGAACCTAAACTAGTACCGAAAGTTTTATATATATATATAATACTTTGTTAATAGACCTAATTTTTTTTGTTTTACTTTACACCTTATTCATATGTTAATCTATTAAATTAGTTCAATTAAACTACTTATAATTTATTTGTTACTTGCAATTTAACTTTAACAACTTAATATGTTCAAGTACATTAAGTAAATATTATTATTTTTTTCAAAAATAATGTAATTTTAAATATTAATTGTAGTTTTTTTTGGAGCTCTTGTTTGAAAGAAGCCGACGGTTTCAATTTTTAAATAAATTTTACTAAAATGATTTTTAATTATTGTCGCTTTGATGGGTAAAGGAAACGAGAGAAGCTTTTTGTGTTGATGTGTAGACGTGGCTATCTCAGAGAAATAGAGAGAAATGACGATGAAACCAGTGGGAATGGGACGAATTCAACAACAGAAAATTGTATAAAAGAACTTTTATCAAACTATCCTATACTTAATTTTTTATTTATCCTCAAATAAAAAAAGAATTAAAATAAAGGAAACCATCATAACCAAATTCCATCACCTATGACATGTGACTCATCGATGAATTTAGCTACCAGTTTAATAAATAAACAGTATATAATAAAGTAGATTCGTGTTATTTATCTCGATTCCTGCGAAAACTCGACCCAATCAGCAGTGGAAGACAAAGGTCAGGATCGGTTCGATGTTGGTCCTGTGAGCAAACCATCATGGTCGGGGTGGCGACGAGAGTCTCGTCTGTTTCGCAGCCTAGATGCAACGCAGATCAGAACAGTCGACAGACGAAGAATGAGTAGAGAGAGAGGTACAACATGGAGGAAGAAACTTTCTCTTCTTCCTTTCCTCCCTCTCTCTCACGTTTGTGTGGGATGGAAGAATAGAAGAACACTTTCCCTTCTTTCATATATATAAGCCCTTAAATGGGCTTTGGGCCTAATGGGCTTAGCACATGGGCCTTACAAGCCCATCTCAATTGGGCTCGCCAATTGATCTCGGTCCATCGTCCCGGTTCACACCGTGACCAACCGAGTTCGGTTCACCCGTCATGGGCGGTTAGCTTTTTCCAACATCTCCCACTCGCACATGACGACATTGTACATCATCATGTAACATGGTTAGCACTCACATAACCATGCTCGATCCTTTCGTCATACAAACAAATAGACCGCACGACCAACATACAATAAAAGTATAATTGCTATACACCTATAAGGATATATAACAACTTCTTACTTAATCCTGCCAGAAGACGTCTCTTGCAGAACAACACCATTCTGTCATAGTGTATGCAACAACAACAAAATCTGCTGGAATGTATGACTTTCTCCTAGTTCATAACCACACAATCGCTGCTTTCAAACTTCTCGATCTCATGAAAACTTTACTCATAGTTCACACATCGTGTGACAGATCACATGAGAGCTAGCTAAGTAAACTTATGAGACTAATGCGAATGAGTCTAGAAACAAACTTCCCCTCTTACACCAGACAATCCACATAGCCAAGTTTACTTGCCCAACTTGTCACGCTTGGTCGAATCAATCATAACTATTAACGGCAAGTTAAAGTAGCCAAACTCAATTACACGTCTTGAATGTGTTAAGGGTTCTAAGGGTAGGCATTACCGAGAACCACATGTTCACGGCAGGGTCTCACACTAGGAAAAGTGAGATTATTTATCAATCTTTTTCATCCCTATGGTCGTGTATATAACACACATGATATGATCATGTATTGTGGTGTTCTTTTCCTCCCATTGAGGAGCTCATGTTTATACAACATTGTCAACACCACACAAAAGCTTTGGTTACGATGCATTTCGCCATCTAACCTTAATCCATACCGTAACAGGATTGCTTCTGGTTTTAAGACAAAATATGCTAAAAGTATCTCAATTTAGCATCTGATCAATTTAATGATATAGAAATTTATCCCTATGGCGTACGTTTTTTTTCGTACAATTTTTTCTTGCCCTTTTATAATGAACTCACAACTGTAAAATACAAGACGACAGCTTGATTATGAACGCACTCTAAGTCTCTTTCTACGTTCAAAACCAGCATCGTCTTAGTTCTTCCCCCCAACGAACAAGGAAATTAAGGTAAACACCCTTGTGAGTGTGTTACTTCTCTGTCCAACATGTTTTCTCACTTAACGATACTACAAATTTCAACTCTCAACATTTGTGCTCATTTATTGCTCACGATGATCTTATTAAAGATCATGTTTTAAGGGATTACATACTTTGTGTGCCATGTGGATCTTAAGGAACTTATTTCTCATAAGCTTTTATTAACGGATCTTCAGTCACGTCTCGCATGAATTTACATTTCCAAGTTCACTTTACCTTGTGAAACTTGTACTCAAATTTACTTGCCATTGTGCAAACAAGACTTTCACAACACGATACTTGGTCTCGATTTACTTAGACTTATATTAGATCTTTTCGATCTTTAAGCAATCGAGGTTGACTGTCACTAAAGACAGTCGCTGGTTCTTTAGGTGGATAGAGCTAAGTGGATCATTCCACCGTATAGCTAACCATTATATTCCACTACAGTTTTGCTAAGCAAGAACACAACGCGAAACATGGACGTCCCTCTCGTCCACATCACTTATTCAATTAGCAACTGTGTTTTATTTTATCACAAGCCTTTGCGATAACATAGTGTCTTGTAGTGCCTCTAAAGTTTTCAAGTATCTTATTCACTGCTTTCCAACGCCCTCTTTATATGTTGGATCAGTATTTGCTAGTTAACTTGACAACATAGCAAACTATAGGCATTGTACACACCTAGACATTTACTACAAGACATTGTCTTGTAATCAACACATGTACTCTTTATTAGACTACAAAAAATATTCACATGACATTTACGTGAAGAACATTCCTTACACATTCCTTTTCTCACATAGATTTATGGACACATGCACTTATTGAGAAACTTTCTCTTAGTTATGGGGTATCTATGGGTTATGCATTTCTGCATCTTGAAGCGTTCAAGTAGTTTGTTGATCCATCTCACTTGAAGAGGTACAACAATTTACTCAAACGATCTTTTGAATTTTGACTCCAAGGTCAACCCATATTAGCAATATCAAAGTTGGACATTGACCAATTGTTGAAGTCATTCAGGTATGCTAGACTATTTTTAGCCACAAGTGTGGCGTTCACACAATGTAAGAATGACAAGATTCACCTTAAAATACTTGGTATTATCACAACGAATATAAATGTACCATCATCTCGAAGAATGTCTAAGATCATACATTGGACAATGAAACCATTGGTTTAAACCTTATAGATTTCATTTTCAAATTCTCTATTGAGAATTGGACGATAAAACTATTAGGTTAAACCTTATAGATTTCTATTCCAAATTCTCTCATGAGAAAATGAGTCTCTACATTCATTAATGTAGGTCAAGGTATAGACTAGTCCAAATGACAAACTCTATTTAATGAAGGCAAATCTTTCAACAAGTTGAACTTTTCAATCTCGTTGACTAAATCCCATTGGTGATTATCGATGGCTCACTCGATTTATCACTCATGTATCCACTTATCTCCAATGGGTACTCACCTTTTGGGTAGATTAAAAATTCTCAAACATGGATCCATACAAATTTCATAATGAGCGAACCTCTAACATACTTGTAGGTTCGTTCTTGACTTGTGGGTTACTAAAAGGATCACGATCGATTCATTTATTGAAAAAAAATGTCACTGTGAGACTTTACCAAAAAGAATCATGGTCGGTTCATTTATCAAAAAATGTCATAATGAGACTTTATCCCTTTTAGTTCTATGCATGTTCAAAAAAAATGCTCCCACTGGGTTCAAGTTCTCTCATCCCACTGGAAAATAAAAATCCAACCAGGATCAAGATTTTTTGCTCCCACTAGAAATATAAATCTTCCTCCCATTAAGTCAGGATCAGGAATATCCGCACACGTTTGAGGTAGATAGGATAAAACTTGAATCGTTCCAAGACGTAGTCGACGCATCCCTTTCGGAGAAAGAGAGAATAATCACTAGCATCAATGGACCGATCTCTTAAAATTTTTAAAACCTTGAATCGTTCTAAGACTTAGCGATGCATCCCTTTCAGAGAAAGAGAGAACAATCGTTTGGTTTAGATTGATATCTTAAGATTTTAAAAACCAA
>CAODLS011372282.1:0-10529 GCA_948243855.1 Flueggea neowawraea | reverse complement strand
GTTTCGGTTAATATAGCGTCTTGGTCTTTTTTCACGGAGTCGGCTGGAGGATTCATCATGTAGTATGGTTTGCTGTACTAATTTCAACATCTCTTCTTCAGCAGGATCATTCCAAATAGATTGCTTGAAATTATCTCCAATTTTTTTGTACTCCTCATCATCAGAAGATGAGGAAATATTTGCAAGTGCAAATTCTTCCATTGTTTGTTTTTGTTGTTTGAAAAATAATCGAAAAAATTGTTGGGATCCATTGAAAAAATATTTGGAGAGAAATTTTAAGAGTTGAAAGAGTTTGGGAGAGAGAAATGAGTGTTTTAAGTGAAAAAATGATAAGAAAAAAATATATTTAGGGGGTATTTATAGGAAAATTGGTAAAATTAGTCGTTAGGGACTAAAAGAGTAATTTTTAGGCTCCTAACGGTACTCCAACGATAATATTATCATTAGAGTAAATCTGATCGTTGGATCAATCAGATCCAACGGTCAAATTATATTATTTTTTTTAAAAAATGTCAGGTACGGGGCCCACTACAGCTAGCATTTCCTCTCGCAAGAGGACGGACTGGCAGATCGGGACGCAATAACACGTCCCAGTCCACTGGGCTAGGAACGGTAGCCTCATTCCTAGCCCGATTACGGAGAGCCTTAAAACATCTCCAATATTCTCTTTATATTAACCATTTTCTTTATAATAAAGAGTATTTGTCTAAATTTTCTCTCCAACCCCCTCTTTATTCCACTCTTTACATCCAAAAAAAAAAAAAAAAATAGTGAGTTTGAATAATTAGATGTAGTTAGTCTATTTTACTTTTTATTTTAATATTTTTTTTTATTAACTATACATTTCTTTCTATATTTTAATATCTCTCTCAGTTAACTATATATTTCTATACTATATTTTTTTGTTATATTTAAATATATTACTAATCCTAATAAAATAAAAAATTAAATTTAAAAATCATATTAGAGTTAAATAAATTTTTTATTTTTTAATAATAATTATACTCTTTATTTGTATAAAAATTTCTCTTTACTATTGGATATGTTTTAAAGAGATGCTCTTAAAAAATAATTATTATCAAAAGATGAGGGGTTTTTTTTGTTTTTTTTTTAAATGCAAAAGAAGAGGGTATTAAAGAGAGAGACATCAAGCATTTCTTATTTTTTGGTGCATTTACTATTCATCAATTAAGTGCAATAAAAACATGAAAGTGGGAAGCCAATAAAAGGCCAGCTCAATAACCGGTTCATGTATTTTCGGGTCTGGGTCCCCGGCTCCCCGCATACACAAACCGAGTTTTATTACGGATTTTCTTATCTCACTTTGGTCAACTAGCTTAACCAACGGTTCCGTTTTTGGGTTCTCTTCCTGCACAGTCTATGATTCTCTGTCGGACAAAAAAACTCTCACGCGCTTCTTGAATCGTGAACCACATGCTTTTATCGATAATGCCACGTTTAATAGTTTACGGATGAGATCTAATGTTGGAAGAGAGATCGTGGGTCAAGTCACTTAAAGAGCGAGTCAAAGATGCTGAGTGTGGTCACTGCCGCCGCAAATGAAGCTCTTCCTCCGATTCTCACACCACTTGCAAGCGACACTGTGCCTATGCCCGCCGTATTTTCCGTTTGTAACTCAACTACGGTCAACGATTCTAACCACGGTCAGGTTAATTTCAGAACTTCAAAGTCCATTCCGCTTCGGCCACGTGTTCTACAATTTGAGGCTGTTCATACTGACGCCATTGTTGGCTTGAGAAGTTTCATTAGCCGTCAGATTTAAAATAATGACGTCATTATAGGACTTTTCTCTTATAATGGCTATTTCTCTCAGGTTTGTTATTAATCAATGACTGCACTGGCTTCATTTTGTTAGGTTCAATTTTTTTAAAAAATTATTATTTAAAGAAAATATATTAATTATATTTAGTTAAAAAAATAATTTTTAAATTTTTTTAATATTTTGTATTTAATTGATAATTATACTTTTTAAAAAGTTATATTACAAATATTTATAATATTTTTATTATTAAATTCTATAAAATAATAATAATAATAATAATAAATATATCGAATAATACCTTTATTATTAATATTTTTTAAATTTTTAAAAAATAATTTATTTAATTAAACAAAGTATTTTATATAATATATATTTTGAAGATCTTAAAAATATAATTTTTTTGTAACTTTATAAAAGTCTATATAAAATACTCAAAATTTTATTTATGAACTGATTTATAAATTTTAAAAATAATTAAAAATTTATAAGTAAATAATATTTTCAGGATATATTCATAAATATGTATTGTTGAAACTAAGTAAGTTTGACTTCCTAAAGAAAGATTAGGATGTTACTTCCCGAAATCAAGAAGAAATCAAACAGTTGAGCTTTCGAAAAGTTCAATTTTTTTTGTTTAAGCAAGCAAATAAAGTTCTCAACTTCGAAAAAAGTTACAATTTCTCTACTTTCTGACCCAACAAAGCAAGTCCTAATAATTTTAGTAATTATATATTTAGGAAATGCTAATTAATTAGCACTCCTTTGCTACCTAAAATTAATTTATTCTAGTTCAAGACGTGGAAGTAAATTGGAACGAATTAGGCGATTTATATAAAGATTACAAGGATGATTAGCATTCCATTAATAAATTTAATTTCAATAGTCAACACATAAAAAATTAATTTTTTTTCATATGATCTAGAGGCTTCATTTTGTGGATCTCCTTTACTCAACCTTTCATAATTTGCAAAAAAGGGAAAAAAAAAAAACAGTTTGGAGTTCATTATGTCCAAAGAGTTTTTTAATTCTTGTAGAATAGTGACATTTATATGGTTACTTATGATCGCTATTTTATTTGTTTAATTAATCCCTAATTAAAAGAGTGGTTCAGTTATTTTTTGCATTATAAAACTGTGGACTCGTAAATGATATGATCGAATATGTCCAGAGCATCTAAAATTTTCAAACTACAAGATAATCATTTTGTTGAATAGATGAGCATTGGTCACTAATAAATCTTAAATCAAACACTTAACCTATACTTATTAATTATTACAAGCAAGTGTCACGCCTAATTACAACAAACAAAATGCGACATAAAAAGCACGCCCTATTATTATATGTTTTGAGCTAATTGTGACGCTATTTATAATATTCTTATATGGGTTAAATAATCAATCTAATCTTGATAGCTATTGCCAGGATTAAGATGAGAAAAAGTTGGTGCTTTAGATCACAACTGTTTATCGACCGCTATCATTTTGTGCACTACCAATACTTTATTGTGCATCATTTTTTCAAAACTGGATGTACAACTGACTGGTTTGGCAATATTAACATATAATATTAATTTAACACTATAATATATAGTATATAATATTTTATAATAATTAATAATAAATAAATAGTAATAAAATAGAGAAAAAATAAGTTTTTAATATAATATTTTGTTATATATACTCTACAAAAAATACTATATATTATTATCAACTAACGAGTTCTTAATATATTTTTAGCATATAATATATAATATTTAACATTTTCTTAAATGTTATTTTCTCTAAATGTTTTATTATCTATTAAATTTTACACTTTTCAAACAAATCAGACATTTGATTTTTTTCTTAAAAGAAAGTGTTAGAAAGTGATGCTATAGTTAAAGTCAATACATACACATATGCGCGCTCGCGCGCTTGTACAAAGATGAACACAATTACTATCTGATTTATAAGTATTGTAGAAAAAACTGAAATAATTTTAATAAATTAATAAAATAAATAATATAATAAATAATGAAGAACGAGGGAAAAAATAATATTCATCTAGAAATAATTATTTTTTGTTATTTTCAACAAATAAGGCCTCTCGTTTTTCTTAAAGAGAAAGACCATAGGCTTCTTGTGAACACTATTTACATGAATGTTCTTCATTTTTAATTAAAAAATTAGTACCTTACATAATTAATTAAAGTATGTAATTTTTATATATTTAAACAATGAAAAAAAACTTACTTATCGGGAAGCAAAATCATGAATTGTTTAACGTTCACGGCATTCCAAATATTCAACTTGTTATAAATGCATTTGGTTGTTAGTTTGGTTTTAATTCTATTCGTTTGATAGGCTATCTTTTTTTTTTTGAATTAAAAAAATAAGTAATTTTCTTAAAATTGTTATTTCCAAAAAAATCCGAGACAGTAGGTTTCAACATTCCATGAAAGAAAAATAAAATTATTGTTTTTTCATTAATTTATCCATATATACCGCTCTTTTTTATAATATTGCCATATATTTTTTAAATTAAAAATGACCTTATAATTTAGTAAACAGAAGCAATAACATTTAATTAGCAAGTTGAAGTTGGTAAGGGTGTTTGATGTATTTGATATAGTATATTATATTTTTCTACAAAATTATAATATCTTAAATAAATATGGTTCGAACAAGAATCCCTTTGTTGAAATGAAATACTCATTTTCCCAACAATTTAAATCATTGCTGACTCCTCATTATTTTGCACATTGCATTTTTAACAATATGTTACTAATTAGAATACGAGTCTTTTTTTTTTGAATTTTTATAATATAACTTAGTTATTTTATTAATATTCATTATACAGATTTGTTATTCGTAGATTCATCAATATAATTATCAGTTTTTATTTTTTTACTAGGATATTGTTATTATCAGTTTAATGCTACTGGTTGGTTGCCTATTCAAACCGCCATCTTCTTATTAATTATTTCAAGGGTACTATGAATTATGAAAATTAAGTATGTGGTACTGAAAGTTAAACATATTTTACCTGAAGGTCCTTTTATTTTGAAGAGTAAAACTTTCATCCTTGATAATAAGATTTAGTTGATGGCACTATGAGCGTGTTGCTCGAACACAAAAATTCCTTATATGTACGGTGTTTATTTTAGGTAGATAATGTTAGTACTTCGTAGATAGTGATTGTTAAATTATTGGTAGATTGATGAATTTTAAGTTTCTTATTTTATCCCAATTTAAAATTGTCAAATACAACAAGAAAAAGTAACAAAAAAATGGTAAGGCTTGAAAAATGTAACTTTGGTTTAATTTTTACTGCCATTCGTCATAATTTGTGGCTCATAATCTCTGCTAAGTTGAAGCAAAAGAGTGAAATATTTAGAAAAATATAAGGCAACAATTAAAAATTTTACAACACGTAGACAGTCTGCACACAAAATAAACAACAAATTTGCAACCAAAACACACATGTTACTGTAAAAAAACGCATGACATACATAAAACAAGCACACCCATCACCTTCCTTCTCCTCTATTTGCCTTTTCTCCTCTCACTGTTCATCTTTCACTAGTTTTGTAGATTTTTCTTGTTTATTAACTCTATTGCCATCATTTTTCTTTTTGACTCTCTTCCTTTCATTTTTCTTCTTCTCTTTTCCATTGTGTCTGGTCTCCTTTATGCTATCCTTTCTCCACTATCCACAAGCCTTATTAATGCAACAAAGAGCTAAGAGAAAGCGATGGTCTAATGAGTGACCTATGACAAACAACCTTATATCTTATATGGAAGTTCGAACAACCTTCGCTGCCCACAATTTTCTGTTCTCTATTTCTATTTATTTTTCTGTTTATCCCTATCTCTCACCAAACTATCTCATAAGATGAATTGGTTCTTCTTTTCTTGTTTGGGTTTGTTATGTTTATTGATTATGTGAAAATTGAAGTTTAGAGGGCTAGTTCGAATGCTCGGTATAAAGGGAGATTAATAAAGCAGATGGTTCCTGATAGATGTAATCGGTGGATGGTGTTTGTGATAAATGATATGATAAAGTCAATTTTGGTGTCTTGTAACTCTTGTTCCTTTTATTATTTGTAAATAGCTCCTTTTTAACGCATCAAAATATTATTAACAATCAATTTAGGGGTTGTATATAGGGTCGAATTCGAAGGGGTCCTGGCCCCCTTCTAGTTTCATATATGTTGAATAGATAATATATGTGATATATTTGTAGTATATTTATAATATATTGGTAGGATAAATTATGTGTGCATAATATTATAATAGATATTTGCATATTATATATATAATTTTCTTACTTATAGACTCAATTAATTTTTAATATATTATATGTATATATAGTATCAACTAGGTTGTCTATCATTAGGCGCCGGGTGAATTTCGTTTTGGATTCGACATTGATAATAAACAAAAGGGTTATCATTCTATTGTAAATAAATATAAAGCATGTTTTACTTGTGTGGCTACAACTTAGTGCAGAGCTGCCATGGTAGAGCTTGCATCTAGGCTCGAGCACCGGATAAGGGGGTTTTAGGGTTCTTATATACTTTCGTGAAAAAACAAAAACTAAAGGGTGTATTAGTTTATTTTTAGAAATATGGGACTGGCTTTAATAAAATGCTAAACATTGAGGATCCAGTTATTAATTTTTCATTGCCATTATCGAAAATTAATCAATCAACACAGCTGGGCGTGCAAATTGTCAAAAGAATGAAGGAGAGAGAGAGAGAGAGAGAATGTGAACGCACGAAATAACAAGTCAACAATGGTAGAGAACAACTTTAAAACGAAATGCGACTACACACTAATGTCCAATTGACACCTGATGGTCAGTGATGGACAGGTGTCGGTCAATGAGTGGAAGCATGGCACGTGTCACCAACCCAATGGGTCATGAACAAGTCCTACGTCATGCACAGAAGCTTACTAAAAGTATGATCTAATTAATATGGAATAAGCACTGACACAAATAATTTAAAAAATTCATACGATGTTAGAGAGAGGATAACATAAAATTAACAGTGGATTAACAAGGTAATTAAGAGGCTTACCCACTTCGGCTCACTATATAATGAGAGGAGAGGTGAGATCACAAATCAAGAGTGGCAGTGAGTTCACCAAAAAGAAAAAATCATAGAGAAAAAACCGTTTCTTTTTGTTTTCTAAAATTTTTCTGGTTGGTTTCTTTCACAATATTTACAATATCCCTCTCTGTTACACCCCGCTTCTCTGAATCCCTTTCTGTTAATCATCTGTCTTTCAGGTTCTGATTTCTGGGTTTGTTTTTGGGAAGATTTTAGTGTGAAAAATGTTTTTGAAAAGCAAACTTGATAGAGCAGGATTTTAAAGAAAGCCAGGTGTTTTCAGAATCGAGATCCAGGTTTTTTTATATTGGTTCTCTTATTTTTGTTTGTAGTTCTCTTCATTGTTCTCTTCTGTTTTTTTTTTTGTTTGGTAAAATCAGCCAGGAGGGTTGTTTTTTGATTCCCTCAAGTTCTGGTTTTTAGGTTCTTGAATCTAAAGAGGTTTTCTATTTCCATACCTCTTTTGTTCTTTCTTTTGTAGAATCAAAAAAAAGTTTTAATCTTTATTACTCTTTCTTCCCTCCTTCAATCAAAGTCCTGTTCTTGAATTGACAGAAGAATCAGGTCTACTTTTTCGTTTAATTTCAAGAAGATCTGGTAAATTAAAAGAAATGGCAGCTACAATGGAGTTTTACAGTAGCAGATCAGCTTTTGAAGCTGACTCCTTCGGGGGTGAGCTAATGGAAGCACTTGAACCTTTTATGAATAGTGCTTCTCCCTTATCAGCTACCCAATCCCCATCTCCTTGTTCTTCTTCTTCTTCTTTTCTTCCGCCTTTACCTTCTACTTACTCCAACTCCTCTTCTTACTTTCTTTCTTTCAACCAACAAAACCAGTCTCAAGATCCTTCCTTTTTCCACCAGGATTTACCAGCTTGCTCTGGATCGTTTACTCACCCCTTTTCAACTGGGTTTTCGATCCCAGGCCCCTTAACCATTCAGCAACCCGGTTCCATTGGTCTCAACCACCTTACTCCTACCCAGATCCACCAGATTCAAGCTCAGATCCAACTCCAGGGACAGAATAGTCTTGGTTTCCAAAATTTCAATTCCATCTCCACGACCAACTACCACCACCACCACCGTCAAACTCTCAGCTTTTTGGGTCCTAAGCCTGTACCCATGAAGCAACCAGGTTGTTCACCGCCGAAGCCGAGGAAACTCTACAGAGGTGTGCGGCAACGGCATTGGGGCAAATGGGTCGCCGAGATCCGACTCCCCAAGAACCGTACCCGCCTCTGGCTAGGCACTTTCGACACGGCTGAGGAGGCTGCGCTGGCTTATGACAAGGCCGCGTACAAGCTGCGTGGAGACTTCGCAAGGCTGAACTTTCCTAACCTCCGCCACCAAGGTTCCCACATCGGCGACTTCAAGCCTCTTCACTCCTCCGTCGACGCCAAGCTTCAGGCCATTTGCCAGAGCTTGGCGGAGATGCAGAAGCAGGGAGGGAAGGAGAAGCCGAAGAAGAAAAAGGCGGCGGCGGCGGCGGAGAAAGTGGAGTGTAAGGTGGAGACGGCATCGCCAGTGGTGACGGAGAGTGAAGGTTCCGGTGGGTCGTCGCCTCTGTCGGACTTAACGTTCCCGGACGTGGAGGAGACGCCGTTGGATGTTGATTCAGGAAATTTCGAGTTGCAGAAATATCCATCATATGAGATTGATTGGGCTTCTATTTTGTCTAGTGATTAATGTTGTTAAGTATGATTATTATGTTGTGTTAATTAGGTTCTTAGGAAAATTTGGATGCTACTGTGAAGTTTTTGGCAGTTGTAGCAGTCCAAAGGTTGTCATTAGGTTATTTTAATTAGATGGCAAACATCTTGTAAATGTAATAATCCTTGGTCAGCTGGGCTTTTTATTCTTGCTGAACCATGGTGAACAATTGTGTGTATTTTCTTGTTCTTGTTGTGTTGGCGTCTATTATTGTAATTGTAGTTCAATATTGTTGGTTTTCTTGATTTGGATTGTGGTAGTGGAAGTTTAATCTTCCTTAATTAAGGTTGTAATTAGTGGTAAAAATGATTAAATTGTTAGGTGCACGTGCAACCCCAGCCATTAGCCAAGAGTGGGAAGAGTACTTGAGGAGGGGATTGACGTAATAATACGAGTGGGTTTCGAATTCGAGTAGTTGTAGATTGTGGACGAGTATTCAGGACTTTCTAGATATTTCATCTGCAAACCTAACCACTTGTGGAAATCCATGTCCTATTTATTATTTTCCTTTCATGGGATATAAAATTTTTGGTGTTTTCATTTTAAAATAATAAAAATTATAAAATTGTCTTTATTCGTAAATTTATTTAAATAAACTGATAAAAATAGTTTCGTAATATGTGTCGTTTAAAATAAATATTTCTTGCAACTCTAGTAACGGACACTACAGGTTGGGGTGTTAGAAAATTAGTGATTGGAGCGGTAGAACATTAATGATTTTTATTTGCCAACAAGTAGTAGTGTGAACTCAAAATCATCATGTTAATTGTTGAATCCACAATTATTGGGGTAGAGGTTCTGGACTCAAAAGATAATTTGTTTTGAGTATAATTGTTATTATCTAACGACACTCTTTGTTTCGTTTCAGAAACCATTTGAAATTTAGTTTTGGAATTTGGACTTGCAGAACTGGGGAGGGTTGATTAGGCCAATGTCAATCACGCATTCCCATGGAAATCTTTCAAGTAAAGCTTACGTTACGAAGCTTTAGCGGGTTTAGCAATCAAAGCAAACAGGAGGAAACCCTCATGGATCATGTGGGTATGATGCTTCATTAGCACAAGACATGGACAAACAACACCAATATTCGTAGATTGTGCAAAACACAGTTTGTCTTACCAACAACTCTTAACAATTACAAACCACATCATGCTTAGCCCAATATTATAACCATGTTCAACGAACTTGGTCACTTTCATTATCACAAATTTGCAAAAAAATACCTCGGAATTAGGCTTTTCGAAAAGGGAACCCCTTAACCTACTCAAAATTGATTCAATTTCAACAAGCGGTGTCTGGGATTGGGTATATATGGATAAACTTTTGGCAAAATTTCAAGTCAGGTGACTTCAATAATTGTAACCACACAACGCACTATGAGTCCTTGTGATTCAACGAACAAATCATCTATGGTCTACCCTAATGGTGAAAATTTCTTATTATTGAAGATGGGAACTTGCAAGTTGCACACTTCTTTCTGTGAGCCATATTATTTTTTGGTGGATTTTAGTCAAAAGCAATGCATAAAAGTCGTAGCTGTTGCAGCAAAATGAATGAAAGGTAATCAAATTGTCGATTCGGTTTTGAAAACTTGTTATTCCGATTTGCAAATTCGCGTGGAAAGCAGAAGTATTTATTCAACAAAACAAGATGCTTAATATTTAACTATAAAAAAACCAACATGCTTAATATTTTACAGAATAATAAAGGTAAAATTTATGACGGTCTCTCAAGTTTAATAATATCTATCTCTCAGTCCATAAGTTTTAAAATAGTCAATTCGCTCTTTTGATTTTAATATCGTCAGTCAAATTTAATAGAAAACATAAAAAAACTAATTTATCCTCTAATTTTAAAAAAATTACCAAATAAATTAAAACAAACCAAACCAACTACTTTAATAACTAATCTTTAATCCAATTCAAAACTACATGCTCTCTCC
>CAODLS011372231.1:0-12267 GCA_948243855.1 Flueggea neowawraea | reverse complement strand
CTTATTTCCAGAGTCCATCACAAAAACGTTGTTAGCCTACTGGGGTTTTGCTTTGAGCGGGGTGAACAGATGCTTATATAAGAATTTGTCCCTAACGGTAATCTCAGAGATAGTCTATCAGGTAAACCTATTAAAACTTATTGATGAATCAATGTCACAATTATTTCTTTCCTTGTCCTTTGTGGTGGTTGATCAGATCTTTCCTGATTATATTCTTGTTTTCAGTCAAAAAGTAAAGAGGTAGTCTTGTTAAAATATTGTTTGTGATCTTTTCAATCTCTTTTTCTTTATTCGGCCTTATGAAGCTTAAAGAGAGGTGGAGGAAACAATTCATTGATACTTCATTTTCAAGTATTAAGCAAATACACAAAGGAAGAATCTGCAATCAATAAAGAGTCAATTATTTCAATTATTTCTTTCTTTGTTAATATTGCAGATAAGGAAACTACATGATCTTAATAAAATAATTTTCACAAAAATATTAATTTGATGCTCTATTTTTTCTACCAAACAGGAAAGACTGGGACCAATTTGGACTGGATTAGGAGACTTAAGGTGGCACTTGGAGCATAAGAATTTTAACAAAAATATTAATTTGATGCTTTGTAATTTATGTAACTTTGTTTTTGTCGACTTTATCTCTGAACATAGAGCTTCTGTTGCTTGGTAAATTTAATTGAGAACATTTGGACTTTGGTTTGTAACCCCTCAACAACAGGGGACTCTGACTCTTTGGGACCTCACGGTGTGTCTGCTTCCACAATCCCTGTTTCCACTCTTGCCCATGATTTGTTTCACTTTGAAATCAATGCTGAGGTACTTCCTTTCTTGCTTTCTTTTTCTTTTCTTTTTTTTCTCTCACAATTCTTGCCGCATCTACCTTGGCATTGACTTTAATTGAGCTAATTAATTTGGTTTAGTTGATTCATTTTTGTATTCTTAAAGGTCTCAGAAGGACTCAGTCAACATGTGGTCTCATCCAAGAAGGCTCAAGCTAATTGGTAATGGAGATGGTTTTACTGTGAAAATTATAAAAAGTTTGAGTCTTTAGTTTCATATCAGCCTTTGAATTAGCTGAAGTTTTTAACTTATTGTGTGATCTATATGCAATTGAAATCAATTAAGATATAGAGAACTTTTGGAGGCATAGAAGGAAGCAAAGCCTCCACCAAAAACACCTGAAGATGCAGCTAGGCTTGTTATTCAAACTTTGAAGAGGCACAAGAATGCAGTGGTGAGGTATACTGTGTTTTGGCAGGATTGATTTGTTGTTTGAGGGAAGCTGATGTGTCCATCCATGAGGACTTTCTTTGCTAATTCACAAGGTTTTAGTACGTTGAGTGAAAAAAATGAAACTTTAAGTATCGTGAGTGGAATAAACTTACTTTAGGTATTATGTTGAAACATTTAATAAAGTTTAGTTATCATAGGTGAAATTAACTCCTGCAAATCTCAATGGCTGTCGGAGAGGGGGTCGCAATTGGGCCGCGTAAGCTTCCTTATTTGCTTCAGAGACCATTTTATTTGATGTTTGATTTATCTTAGTTTCTGTTTCTTTTTTGGGTTTCATTTTTTTTTGTAGTTCTCGATGTTCTTGCAGAGAATATTTATGGATGCTCTCGCCTGGTAGGACTCTAAGCAAGTTAATTAGGTAATGTCCAATCTCTACAAAGCAATGAAACTATTCTACAGAATAGGATTAGAGACGGAATTAGTACATTGCAATATTTTTTAATATTACCGCTTTTTAGCTGCTTTATTATCTGTCTGTTAATTGATTACTTAGTTATCAGTTCTAAATGCTCTTTCTTTTATTAGTTGATGTATAATTACGTTCAGTAAGTTGTACTGATCATAATGAAGGCAGAGAGAAAAAGGTGGTTTCTGGAAAATGGAGCTTTGTGGCAAGAAAAACTTATTCCTTTTAGTGATGGTAGATATTGTCCCTTTCGCATATTGTCTTCCAAAGAGATTGCAAAATCAACAAATAGCGACAATCCTCATAGCAAGTTAAGAATCCATGGCAGGGGCCGGGGTCTGGTGCAAAGGTTCTTTCAAAGGAAGAAACATATTTATGCATAAGCGATTGGCAAAATAGAAATGAGCAGGACATAGACTTTTTTTCGCGCAATAGGAGCTGAGAGAGATGAATTTGTGAATGATATAGCCTTGACAGCCCTCCTTATTTCTCACCATAATATTTTGAGACTCTTAGGATATTGCCTTGGGGTATCAGTTCCACATTGGTATATGAATCTGCAGATGGTGGATGCCTCTTTGATCGAATTCATGATTTTAATCCAACACTAATGCCGTGGAAGAGCAGGCTAAAACTTTCAAGGGAAATTGCTCATACAGTTGCGTATCTTCACACAGC
The DNA here is from genome assembly GCA_948243855.1 of Flueggea neowawraea. NCBI lineage: Eukaryota > Viridiplantae > Streptophyta > Magnoliopsida > Malpighiales > Phyllanthaceae > Flueggea > Flueggea neowawraea. The sequence continues at coordinate 9,890 of CAODLS011372231.1, read as the reverse complement.
ATTCTCTAGGCCTATTGTTCGTAAAAATTTAAAGCTGTCTAATATTTTCTTGGATGATCACGATGCTGCTACATTGTCAATTGTTCTGAATCAATATCCATCGCTGACGATAAGCCAATCATGTTGAACACATAGAAGTGGACTTGCGGATATGCACCTCCTGAGTATCTACACAATCGCTAACTAACAGACATATTTGATGTACAGCTTCGGTACAATTCTTCTTGAGATTCTAACAGGTCTCAATTCCAACACCCTAGAAGAAAATATAAGTCGACAATTATTCCTTTCAGATTTGGAGATGAGACACATTGAAGATCATTTTTTTGAGAACTACTTGAAATATTTTGTTACATGTCATAGCATCGATGACATTGTGGGCTACAATGTTGTAGCTCAGGGAGGAGGGATTCATGAAATGAAACAATGGCAAGCTGTAGTGGAGCTCACGTTAAGTTGCCTGCTCTTGAAGCTTATTTTCTGGCTTTGTTTTTTGATTTTGATTCATTATTTTTATGGCATTTCATTCGTCCAAGTTTGTATCTGATTCACGTAAAAAGAAAAGAAAAAAAATGAATAATACTAGCTATTAGTATATGTTTTAGTGGAGGAGTATTCTAGATGAGTTGAGGTGTCATAGGTAGAGTTGAGGTGTCACAGGTAGTTCCATAATTGATAGTATATAAGGGTAAGAGGGGAATGGAAAGGGCAGTCAGGGATTAGTCTGGGTTTTGGTTTTGGTTGGCTTCGACTTGGGAGAGGATAGCCTCTCGAATTCCTATCACAGTCATTCTGATATCTGGTTGTTCTTGTTCATTGTCACCTGCCTTCCTTATATTCAATAAAATCATTCTGTTTTCATTCTTTACATATAACATGTATTTTTAAGTTCTAAGTTGAATTCCTTTTGTCACAGGTAGTTACATTATTGATAGTATATTCAATAAATTAAATAAATGTTTGAATTTATATCTACACTTGCTCAAAAATTAAATTATAAGTTGTTTTTAAATTACACATGTGTGGCCTTTTTTTTTTCAAAATTATAAAATGACGATGTTTATTTTTTGTTTGGACCTTATTTTTGTTTTGGCTTTTGTTATGAATTTTCCCTTATTTAAATATTATTTATATTTTGTTTATATTCTGTTTTCATTATATTTTTTTTAGTTTGTTTTTTTTAAATAAACACATTGTTTCTATTATGTTTGTTTTGAGTTTTTTTTTTTAAATAAGTTTCATTTGTTTGATTTCATTTTTTGCACATAGCATATTTTTTATTAAAAAAAACACATAGTCAGTATATTTAATTAAAAACAAATATAGACAACTGAATAATAATAAGATAGAAACTCAAAAATATAGGTCTTGAGTGTCTAAAATAAAGCATTTTGTTTCATTCTTTACATATAACATGTATTTTTTAAGTTAAAATAAAAATAAATAAATAAATAAATAAATGCATAATAAATATCTTTAAGAAAATTATAACAAAAAATAGAATATAAATAACATATAAATATAATATAAATACATGTGCTTATATAATTTAGGTGGAAGGACTATACTCTTGGAATATTAAAATTGGAAATACTAAGTGTGTAATTTCGCAATAAAAAACTGTAATTTAAAATTTGGTGCCTTGTGCGCTCAATTTTCAATTTCTTTCCGCGTGCACTTGACAATTACTCCAAAATTATTATTTTTTCAATAAATGGGAGCTTTCCCCCTAAATAATTGGGAAAATTACACTTTGATAACAAAAAAAATATTGAATTTGAAAAATATTTTTCAACAATATCAGTTTTGAAAAATGTCCAAAAAAACAAATTGATTTGACAAACTCCACATTTGCGAGAAATCACAATATTTTAGAGAGAAATTGATTTTTTTGCAACAAAATGAATTTCAGCTAAAAAAATATCTGATTTTCCAGAGGTCTCCAAAAAGTCTTCAGAAGTTCTCTAGAAATCTTTAAAAATTCTTAAAAGTCTTCAAAAAGTTTTCAAAGATCTCTAGAGGTTTCTAAAGATCTCTAAAAGGGTCTTCAGAAGGAAGTTAATATTTTTTTTATGAAAAAATTGATTTAATGAATTTTTGAAGTATTTTTTTAAATTAAGCTGAATTATTTGTATATATATGTGTCCAGTCTACACAATATTTACCAAAATTAATTTAATTTAATGGTAAATAATTTAGTATACAGAATTCTACAAATTTTAACATCTACAATGGTCTATAAAGGTCTTTAAACGGTCTTCAAAAAGTCGACACATGTCTTTCTAGAGGGTCTTCAGAAGGTCTTCAGAAAGTCTTCAAAGGTCTTCAAAAATGTATACAACATCAATTTTAGATTTCACCGCCACCAACATCAGAACTATCTCTACCACCATCAACACTAAAAATAGGCATCAACGTTGCTGCCACCATAAAACTCAACAAAAACAAACAAACTCAACAAAATGAACATACAAAAAATCAAACAACAACAAACAATACAGATATTTGCAATATCCGACATACGTCTACAAAAAAAATTTATTTTACAAATTTGAGAACTAAAAGCCTCACAAATTTAAGAACAAATTTAAAAGACAAACAACATTTTTTAAGGACTTTGCGAACAAATTTTTAAAACTGGTTGTTTTTGTAATTTTGAAAAATTTAACAAGGCAGCTAGGGTAGCTGCTGCCTCTTTCAATCACACCAGCCTAACCTTCGCCTCCTTCAATAAGATTTACCTAGCCACCTTCACGTCGACTGCACCGTCACTGTGAGCTTCTGAAGCTGCCAAATGCGACAACACTTCCTCTCTTGCGTTTTAAAATTTGGTCGCTTGGACGTGGTGGGACAAAACACAGAGGTTGAGAAAGAGTACATGAGGAGAGAGAACCGATATCTAGAGAGCGGAGGAGAGGAAATGAGAGGAGAGAATTAAGATCGAAAGAGCATAGAAAGAGAGAGAGGAAGAGGCAAATGGCAAATGAAGGAAGAAGGTAGGAAGAGGCAAGAAGCAGATGAGTGAGGGCGAACGGAGAAGACAAAGGAGCGGTTAGAGTTAGAAAAACAATGGAGAAAAAACGAGGAGAGAGAGGAAGAGAGAAATCATAAGAGAGAAAATGAGGAGAGAGAAAGACTCAGACGAAAGTTTTGAACTAAAAAGAGATTTTGACCTTATATATTAAATTGAGATGATATTTATGAGATTCAATTTCAAAATTGTGATATTTCTAAAACTATGTTTTAGTATTATGACATTTTAAAAAATACAAAACTAGTATTTCTGTTTGTACAAATTTACTGTTTAATTATGACATTAAGCATAATTAACTCTAAATAATTGAGATATTGAAGGAGATCTACTTGGTGGCCGCTATAGTGGTGGCCCACAAAGAGTCCGCAACATAGGCTCAGAACCTAAATAACTATTTAAGAACAAGCAGGGACTACATAAGTAAATTGTGAAGCCTGGGGCCGCTGAATAATTCCGCTTTTTTTTTTTTTATGTGTAAGACTGAATGTGATTCAAGCGATAGCTTTCAGTTTCATTTTGTGATGGCTGTGCAAACGCACCGTTCTCTTGTGAGGAACTATCTTCACCAACAAAGCCACACTCCGAAACTCTCTTCTGCAACGCCATTCTCCATTTCATTGCCCATATCTTCTTTATTAACCCAAAATCAACTCAACTTACGAAGCGTTAACCTCAACGACCGACAGACATCACAATTTGTATCAGTTTTTTAAAGCAAGAGAAGACTAATGGCTCTCTCAACACTTGGACTTCTTGTAAATGGGTTTTACCAAATTTTACGAAGACCCTTTTGGCACACAAGAATTGGTGCTTCAAAGATACACTGATTCAAAGGAGGGATTCACTCTCCTCGTACCCTCTTCCTATATTAAGGTGCATTTCTCTCCCTTGTACAGAATATTCTCTTTTTGGTTCTCGAGATGGCTCCAATACCTCTGAGTAAACCAAAGCTCTTTTAGCATTATGTTACATTGTAACTGCACAGGCTTTTTGGCGTGTCCTTAGTCTTTAAGAATTGGATTTTTCGTTGTGTGATTATAGGTGGATAAAGGAGGAGCAACTGTTCTGTTTGAAGAGTTGAATAATGGGAGTAATAATGTTGGAGTTCTGGTGAACCCAGTTCGTATAACCAGCCTTGCTGAATTTGGGAGTCCTCAATTTGTTGCTGAAAAGCTTATACAAGCTGAAAAGCGTAAGGTTAGTGTGTCTTCTCGTTGTACTATTGTGGTGTCCTATTAGCAATTTATGTGTTTAAATTTGGTTTGCTCATTCTGTAAATTTGTTGGCTTTAAAAGAAATTCATATTGTTGAGTTGTCCAGCTTTTTCAAAATCTTTAAAGTAAGTAATTAAGGAATAGATAAAGATTATTCACTTTTTCATATACAGTTTGAGATTCTGGTTAATGCAAGCAAGATCGCTCATTGCCATGAACTCAATTGTGCCTTCTGTGTAGGTGGCTTTGAGGGTTGAATTAATTTGGGATTGAAATTTGAAAATCTCAATAAATTTCATTGGAGAATAGCTGGAGTTTGAAGCCTAACGGATGTATGCTATTATTAACAGTTTCTCAAATTGCAAAATAAGATGGAATGTTTAAAATACTCAGCGAAGTCTTTAGCTTTTTGCCCGTAATTTCTAAGAGATTGTCACCTAGTTTTACGAGGAAAGTATTTGCTTAAATTATGAAAATAAGTCTGTTATTCACCTTTTAGTTAATTTGTTGGTTTTCTTTTGGTTATGAGCGCTGAAAATCAAAGCATCTAAACAATCAGGATTGTATTAAAATGATGGTCAATACTTTGTAAATGCAATAACTGGACTGATTATTTTTGCTTTCTCGATAATTTTGATGGTATAGTAATTATTTTTCTCTGTTGCTACAGGAAAGTACAAAGGATGCTGAGGTCATTGGAGTGGCAGAAAGATCAGGCCACGGAGGTCTACAAATATATGAATTTGAGTATAAAGTTGACAGCACAAGGGGAGGGATGAAGAGGATCTTCTCGGCTGCATTTGTGGCCGCTAAGAAGCTTTACCTATTAAATATAGCTCATTCTGACAAGCTGGAGAGTCCTCTTGATACTCCTACAAGAATGATACTAGAAGAAGTACTTCATTCATTTGATTCAGCACAAATGGCATGATTCAGTAGCGTATACGTTTGAGGCAGTCCACTTGTTTCCTGCTTGAATCTTTAAGCGTGAGGTGATCTTCGCACATATGCTTTTATTTCATAGCTTTAGTATTAATCCTTTGCAGAAAGCTCGAGAAAATCTTAATTAGAAAATTATTAAGGTCATATCTGTTATATATAATTGAAGGCCTGATGTGTTACTACGAGATGTATGACGTAGCCAAGCTCAAATGTGTGTCACAAGCTTTAAACTTTATGGACATGGTCTTAATTTTCAAGGAATGAATCTTTTCTTCACCTCCCTACTCTGGAAATAAGGTTCGGTGATCATCAGTAAATTCCTGATTTATACATCTATGATTGCAACACGAGTACACGTGCTTGTGTAGGAGAAGACAGAAACTTAGTGGATGACATATTGTTGTCAGATTAAATTTATGACAGTAATCTGTTATAAAGATTCCAGCTACTTCTGTAAATTGTTTACACTTTTTTACTGGATGTTTGAGAATTCTCTCTGACTTAATTTTTTTTAATGAAGAACTAAGTTTAGATGTATTTTCTTTAATAGCATGCAGTGATAGAATTTTGCAGATAAAGTGGGTTCCAATATGTTCTTTCACAGCATATCTAACCCGCAAAGGAGCTTTGAAAAGCACATGCTAGTGAGGAAAATTCAATTGCGTCGTCTGTATTACATGCATGGCCAAGCAAATGAAGATGAGTCAAACTGTTGAAAATGCAAACTTTTCCAAGGTTTCTCACGATTCACAGTCAATAGATTTTCATCTATATCTATTTGGTTATTAAAGTATCAAAACTTTGACAAATAACTCAAATCAGACTGAGGATTTATAATAATGAAAATAAAATATATTTTACGTATGTCTATGTCCCATTACGTTGAATATCAAACCATTTGATTTTTAAATAAAAATAAAACGTCAAAGTGGATCTTAGGATGCGTGCCAAAGTGGAGGGAACCAATAACGAAAGTTCAAACATTACAGTGGCAACCATAGACTTGTTTACACAAATTGGTATATTTCATAAATGATATGTCAACCCTTTCTCTCGTTTTTTGAATCTTCCAATATGGAACTTTTAGACCATTTCATATAACTAGTTCTGTTTCATACTCAAGTGAATTTCCAGGTGGAACTGTATTGTTAGTGCCTCAGAAGCATGGAGTACGAAGAACCACATGCAACGGAAGTTCCAGTCATGGATTCTGGGGAGAAGAGGCTTAACGAACTTGGTTACAAGCAAGAACTCCGAAGGGAAATGGTAATATTGAGTTTCTGTTATCGTTTTTGTATTCATGTTCCTTCAATATTCTAACTGATGAGGTGGAATTGTTTTTGTTTGATCTGTTGCAATTGGTATGAATTTTCATGTTTCTTCAATATTGTAACTGATGAAGTGCAATTGATTTTGTTTGATCTGTCGAAGTTGGTATGAATTTTCATGTTTCTTCGGTCATTTGCAGACGTTATTCAAGACCCTTGCAATATCATTTTCGACGATGACTCTTTTCACCGGGATTACGCCCCTGTATGGCTCAAGCCTTCTGTACGCAGGTCCAGCAAGTTTGGTGTGGGGATGGGTTGTTGTGTCATTCTTCACCTGGTTTGTCGGAATTGCCATGGCTGAGATCTGTTCTTCTTTTCCAGTTTGTCTCTTTTTCTAACTTTTCTTAGTTATTCTTTCTATGTAACTTGGTGCTTGTTCATTAAAAAAACAACATGCATGCAAAATCAGTACAAAATAAAAGGAAGAACAATTTTATGAAAATTTCTGAAAGCTTAACTTCTTTTGGTTGTGAATTGAACAGACCACTGGCTCTCTATACTTCTGGGCAGCTCATTTGGCTGGACCAAAATGGGGTCCGTTTGCTTCATGGTGTTGTGCTTGGCTTGAAACCATTGGACTTGTTGCCGGCATAGGTACTCAGGTAGTTGCTTACCAATAAAATTTCAGCTAACAATCGAAGAAAATATGGGATCAGATCCTGAACAATTTTGTTATTTGGTTTTTGAAGGCGTATGCAGGTTCGCAGACACTGCAGAGTATAATCTTGTTATGCACTGGAACAAACAAAGGAGGAGGATATTTTGCTCCTAAATGGTTGTTCTTGTGTATGTACATCGGCCTCACAGTCATATGGGCAGTTCTCAACACATTTGCACTTGAAGTAATTGCATTCATTGACATAATTTCTATATGGTGGCAGGTAAATTCCCAATGCTTCTCTGTATTATGACTCCTTTTTCTTGTAGTTGCCATTATCAACTGTAAATTTGTGATTAACGTGTCCTATGCATTGTTTTTTTAGGTCATTGGAGGTTTGGTCATTGTTGTAATGCTTCCTCTGGTGTCACTGACTACACAATCTGCTTCGTATGTTTTTGGACATTTTGAAATGGCATCTGAGTCCACCGGAATATCAGGCAAACCTTATGCAATAATTTTATCTTTTCTCGTCAGTCAGTATTCACTGTATGGATATGATGCAGCTGCTCATCTGACAGAAGAAACAAAAGGAGCAGATAAAAATGGCCCCATTGCCATTCTTTCTAGCATTGGGATCATTTCAGTATTTGGATGGGCTTACATCTTGGCTATGACTTTTAGCATCCAGGTACTTTCAGCAGCTCATCTGCAATTTTTTTTTGTAACTCATCTGCAAATTGTTTGCTTATTCTGAACCAAATTAATGGTTAAAAACATTACAAGTGAAGTTTTGTTCTTCCTCATTAGTATAAGATGATCAATTCCAAATCTTTTTATAAAACCAGCTGCAGTTTTACTGTATATAGTAACTTCTACTTGAACTATTTTTCAGGATTTTAGTTATCTATACGATCCAACCAATGAGACTGCAGGAACATTTGTCCCTGCTCAAATACTGCATGATGCATTCCATGGGAGGTATCAGAATTCTACTGGAGCAATAATTTTGTTATTTGTCATATGGGGTTCATTCTTCTTTGGCGGGCTCTCAATCACCACAAGTGCAGCCAGAGTAGTAAGTAAATATTATTGGTGATAGATTTTCATATGCAAGCTTCTAGTTACAAAGAAAACGTTCCAGTATTCTTGTTGTTCCTGAAAAAAGGAAGTTTTGATTCTGATGAACCAAGATTGTAAAAATAGATTCATTTTATAAATTCTTCTGCTCTGTTTTCGATTTGTAACTGCTATTGTATGTTTTCTGTTTCAGGTGTATGCTCTATCTAGAGATAAAGGGATTCCGTTTTCATCAGTATGGAGGCGAATACATCCGAAGCACAAAGTTCCCTCTAATGCAGTGTGGCTCTGTGCAGCCATCTGCATTCTTCTCGGACTTCCAATCCTGAAAGTAAACGTCGTCTTCACTGCCATTACCTCCATATGCACAATCGGATGGGTTGGTGGCTATGCAGTGCCGATTTTTGCAAGAATGGTGATGTCTGAGAAGAACTTCAAAGCTGGTCCATTTTACATGGGGAAAGCAAGTAGGCCTATTTGCTTCATTGCCTTTGTGTGGATATGTTATACCTGTTCAGTCTTTCTTTTGCCAACTTATTACCCCATTTCTTGGAATACTTTCAACTATGCTCCTGTTGCTTTAGGCATTGGTTTGGGTCTGATAATGCTTTGGTGGGTTTTGGATGCAAGGAAGTGGTTCAAGGGACCTGTCAGGAATATTGATGTTCCAAACGGAAAAGTGTAAAGCACAATATCAGCAATAGCTGGTCTGTATTCTAGAATATATTTGCTCGATCTATTCTATAACTTCAGGATTACATCAGATTTAGTTCTCCAAATAGTTGTCTGAACATCAATACTACTCTAGACAGGATAGACTGTAGAAGCAAAGGACACCCTTCGAATTCGGCAAGCTAAACTCTTACCTTAACCTTTCTGACAGGACCAGCTACCCTCTCTATGCGAACAGCTTGGCCAATATACTGCACTGACATAGACCAACTTTCACTTGGCCACGCCTTTGGTATATGATCTTTGCTCCCAATAATTCCTGCCGACGATACAGTCGAGTTCAGCTTCGATACAAAAGTCATGCACTTCCAACAGAAGAAGTTCCTGATTTATCTTAGTCGTTAAATCTTCACCAGTACAAAGGTCATATTTTTGCGAAGGCTCGTGCTTGGATGATATTAGATCAGATCATATCTTTTACTAAGGCAGCATATAATGGATCGGATATTCATAAAAGAATCCTCCCCTTATTCAGCGAACCGGAGTAGAAACTAAGGAACAACTTCATCAATAAAATTTGGATACTGAAGACAAGGTCGCTTCACCTGCGATTTCAATTCCTCGTAGTCTTTCAACCACAAAGAGTAACTAGAATTATTTGCCACCACATCCTGAGACACCTCTTTCCTTTTGACTAATCCGTTTGCGTACTTTTCAAATCGACTTAGTCTCTCCCACAGGAGAGTAGTTTTACTAGGATCTCTCTCAGTTCTAATGTTTTCTAGCAACTCCCTAGCTTCCTCCACTCTTGCCCAGAAGCATGTGTCTTGAGTTAAACCTGCAAACTTGCTCCTCTTAATGCTTGTTTTCTCCGTCGCCGGTCTCTCTTTCCACCACTTATCAAATATCTGGTACCTCCTTTCTCTTCCATGGCTGATATACGGACCTTTAATGCGATGCATCTCTGTTCGGTAGTACTCTGCTATGTCTAATGGCTCCACGAGAAGCATGTAGAACTG
>CAODLS011372035.1:0-13788 GCA_948243855.1 Flueggea neowawraea | reverse complement strand
CTGAAGAAAGCTGGGAAAGATGGTGGTATGAGGAGCAGGATCATCTTAGAACAACAGGGCTCTGGGGGAAGTTAATGGAGATAATATTAGACCTCCGCTTCTTCTTTTTCCAATATGGGATTGTCTATCAGCTCGGTATTGCTGCTGGAAGCACTAGCATCGCAGTGTACTTGCTGTCTTGGATTTATATTTTTGTTGCCTTCGTGCTTTTTGTGGTGATAGCCTATGCCCGGGATAAGTATGCTGCCAAAGAGCACATATACTATCGTATGGTGCAATTTCTTGTCATAATTCTTGGGATACTTGTGATAGTAGCATTGCTTGAGTTCACATCTTTCAGATTCGTGGATTTTTTCACCAGTCTGCTGGCTTTTATCCCTACTGGGTGGGGCATGTTACTGATAGCTCAAGTGTTACGTCCCTTCCTGCAGTCTACCATCCTGTGGGAGGCTGTGGTTGCTGTGGCTCGGCTCTATGACATAATGTTTGGAGTGATAGTTATGGTTCCTCTGGCTTTTTTGTCATGGATGCCTGGATTCCAATCAATGCAGACAAGGATCCTATTCAATGAAGCATTCAGCAGAGGCCTCCGTATCATGCAGCTTGTCACAGGAAAAAAATCTAAAACTGATTTTTGATTCAGGTAATTTAAATTCTTTTTATGTTCTTTTTTTTATCTGTATGCTTAGTCAAGAAATGTATTATCTCCTCAATCATTGATTCATTATGTTAGCTCATATCTCAATCTCAAATTATTTGATTACCCTAGGCTGCAACTAAGAAATATTTCATTATGTAATTAAGGTGTGTGCAATTAGAAGTTCTTTTATGTCATCAAATGGCCATGGTCATTGCTTGTAAATATTTAGGGGCTCATGTCATCAAATGGCCATGGTCATTGCTTGTAAATATTTAGGGGCTCAGTTGCTTGTATAATGAATTCTCATTTGCTATGTCGAACCTGATACCTGCAGTGTGAAAGTATTGATGACTGTTATGTTTTTTAAACTGCCATTTATGTCTTTGGTTTCCAGACCAATTGCACCGCAACGTTTAAAGTTGACATGCATTTCATATAATTTGCTGCAATAACTGCAGATTTTTTTCATCAAATTTTGTTTGTATATCTTCCAAGTCTTATACTGTCACCTAGGTAATACAACAGAGGTAGAATAGCCACCCGTTACACCAACTACTACATTATCACTTTACTATGTTTGATACTATATATGATGTGGCAAATGATTTCTATGTTTTTTTCCCTCGGAATAAGGAGTGTATTTTTCTATAAATTTTATGTTAGGCTTCTGTAAGGATAAACAACCAAACTCAGGAAATAGAAAGAAATGCAAAAGCAGATAATAGTGCATGCTCCCCTTTCCCTTTTATTTCAAATGCCTTTGATGCATAGATAGAGTTCAATAAAGTGATTCATAATGTATTCATGTGTGCATTAATATCAAGATAAATGATCTTATCATTAATAAACTCTTGGATAAGATGAATTATTTTATGGTTGATAATATGCTGTTTTTCATAATTAGCCCACTGTTTGCTTCAACTTTCTACTACTTTTTTTTTCTTTTGCTTTATAAAAGCATTTTTCTGTTCATAATTAGTATTGGATTAACTTTTTTCAGGCCAAGTTATTATTATGTGTATCAGAACCATGATAGTGGCAAGATTTACTTTGTCTCTGGTGTGAGATCAGCTGCCGCACACGGTTAGTAGTGCTCCCAAATTTTAGCTGGAAAGAATTATTCTTTTGTTGTTCATCTCTTCTCTGTTGTAACTAATCTATTTTTTGCACTTGCTTTTAGATGTCCTTTTTCGGGGAGCATTCGGTTTTCATGTGTACAACTTCCCCAGATTCCGGCAGTACAGCTCTTGGTATAGTTTTACATACTAACTGCTCATTACTAGATGATGTGATAGTTTGATGAGATTTTTGGTAGATTATTTGTTATTCTTTTTAGTGAGATGTGCAGATTTTTCCCTTTTTATAGTTTTGATGGCTTCGTTCTGATTACTTCGGTTTTCATGTAGAATACAGATTTTGATTTTGTGTAATTATCATATTAGCATTCATTTTGGTGATGAAATTTTTCTGTTGCAAAGATTTGATTCTGAATTATCTCATTCCCCATTAAATTCATTTATCACTTGAATACCACAAACATGCCTAAGACATTTCTCCACTTGTTTGCAAGGCATTTCAAATTCATTTGTTTTTTTCTTGCTTCGTGAGAAGCCTAGAATGATTCGAGTGCTTGTTTAAGGAGTGTAGAATTAATGGATAGCAGGTAATATGATTTTTAATAGTAAAAAAAGTAACAGAGTGGCACGATTTTTGTAAAAAGAGAGAAGAAGATGGGAGTAATTCTCTGTATATTGATCAGGAAGGGTTTACATATTTATATACACTCTAATCTGTCTATTCTAGGAATGTATCGATATAAGAAAATCTCTACAATCAAATCTCCTATAATCAAGCTAACTAGAATAGGAAATACACCTATTTACATATTCTATTTCTATAACACTTCTCAAGCTGGAGCATATGTATCTATCTATCATGCCCAACTTGTTACATATGTAAGTAACCCGAGCTCCATTAAGAGCCTTTGTGAAAATGTCCCCTAGTTGTTCCCCAGTCTTCACATATGCTGTGGAAATCAAGTTTTATTAAATCTTCTCACGGACGGAATGACAATCTATATCAATGTGCTTAATTCGCTCATGAAAGATAGGATTTGAGGCAATTCAGCTTGATTATCACACCATAACTTTGCTGGAATTGTCATCTTAAAAACAATTTCAGCCAAAAGTTGGTTTACCCACATCAGTTCACTTGAAGATTGTGCCATTGCTCGATACTCAGATTCTGCACTCGATCGAAACACCACACTCTGTTTCTTACTGTTCCACGAGACCAAATTACCACCAACAAAAACACAATACCCAGTAGTGGATCTCCGATCAATCTTAGAGCTCGCCCAATTAGCATCAGAGAAACATTCAATATTTCTATGCCCATGATTTTGATATAGAATATCTCGTCCAGGAGCACCTTTGAGATAACACAATATTTGTTCCAAAGCTAACCAATGATGGACTGTAGGGGAACACATAAACTGACTCATAATGCTAATTGAATAAGCAATGTCAGGGCGAGTTACTGTGAGATAGTTTAATTTTCCAACTAACCTCCTATATCGTTCAAGATCATTAAAAAGCTCTCCATCCTTGGTAAGCTGATGATTAGGAAACATTGGAGTACTGCATGGTTTGGCTCCTAATTTCCCAGTTTTTGCTAACAAATCCAAAACATACTTATGTTGAGATAGAAAGATACCCTTCCTGCTTCTTGATACCTCAATCCCCAAGAAATATTTCAAGGAACCCAGATCTTTAGTGCTGAACTGGTTCTGAAGGAATGATTTCAATGATGAGATCCCCTGCACATCACTTCCAGTAATCACAATATCATCAACATAAACTATCAGTAGAATGATGCCAGAAGTAGCTCGAGGACTTTGCTTCAATCCATACAATGACTTGCGAAGATGACACTCTCCCAGACTCCCTCTGAGCAACAAACCCAGGAGGTTGCTCCATGTACACCTCTTTTAAAAGATCGCCCTGTAAAAAGGCGTTCTTGACATCAAGTTGGTGCAAAGGCCAATGATTCATGGCTGCCAAAGAAATAATCAAACGAACCGAAGTCAACTTGGCTACTGGAGAGAACGTGTCCAAGTAGTCAATCCCATAAGTTTGAGCATAGCCCTTAGCAACCAACCGAGCTTTGAGACGAGCTACATATCCATCTAAATGAAACTTAACTGTAAAGACCCACTTACAGCTAACTATTTTCCTGCCAGGAGGAAGTTCAACTAGTTCCCAAGTTCCATTTTCAGTCAAGGCACTCATTTCATCAAGCATGGCTGCTCGCCACCCAGAATGGGATAGGGCTTGCTGAATAGATTTTGGAACCTGAACCGAATCAAGAGAGGAAACAAAAGAGCAAGAAGCAGACGATAACGGGTTATAGGTAACACAAGAGGAAATAGGATAGGTGCATTGGCGTTTACCTTTTCGAAGGGCAATTGGTAAATCAAGGTCGCTAGGAGGAGGATCCAATGAAGAAGACGATACCGGTTCCGGACCAGGATCAGGAGGGTAAGGTCTTCTAGAGTAAACATTATTGATAGGTGGTTTAGGCTGTGGCAACGGTGGTGGAGGTGGAACTTGAGCAGAATCTGAGCTGATGACATGATACATTAACAACTCATCACAATCTTGTGAGGATTTAGGCAAAGACGAGTCACCAAAGAATGGGGTCTGTTCATGAAAAGTGACATCGGCTGAAATCATGTGCCTGTTTAAGAGAGGAGAAAAACACCTATACCCTTTTTGCAAACGAGAGTATCCCAAAAAAACACACTTCAATGACTTAGGGTCAAGTTTAGAAACCTGAGGACGATTATCACGAACAAAACAAGTTATCCAAATAGACGAGGTTCAATAAGAAATAGAGGGTTAGTTGGGAATAAAACCTTATAGGCTATCTGGTCCTGCAAAACAGTAGAAGGCATATGATTTATCAAAAAACATGCAGTAGAAACTGCATCCACCCAAAAATGTTTAGGGACATTAGTTTGAAATAAAAGAGCCATAGCTGTCTCAAAGAGATGTCTATTCTTTCTTTCGGCTACATTTTGGGACGGAGTATCAGCACAAGATGATTGGTGAAGCATCCCAGTTTATGTCATGTATGTTTGAAAAGGTGTAGAAAAATATTCTTCAGCATTGTCATTGTCACTTCTCAAAATCTTAACAGAAGCATTGAATTGAGTCTTAATTTCAGCACAAAATGATTGAAAATATGACAATAACTCAGAACGAGATTTCATAAAATAAATCCAAGTCATACGAGAGAAATCATCCACAAATGTAACAAAATATCGAAATCCATTAGACAAAACAAAACAAGGCCCCTAAACATCAGAATGAACTAACTCAAAACTATGACTCTCTTATTAATTCGAGGAAGAGAGGACAAACGATGGTGTTTAGCAAATTGACATGACTCACAATCTAAAGATGACACTTTCTGAAACTGAGGGTATAACTTATTGAGCAAAGGTAGAGATGGATGTCCCACCCACAGTGGGCATCAAAGGGAGATATGGTGCTGGGACAGGCAATGGGTCAAGGTATTTGGGTATCCAGGATGTATAGCCCCCCTGATTCTCGTCCTTTACCAATAATCCTCTTCGTCATAAGATCCTGGAAAAGACAATGATAAGAAAAGAATGAGACAACAGTTGAGAGTACGTGTAATTTTGCTAACAGAGACCAGATTAAAGGAGAATTGAGGTAAACTAAGGACAGAAGTTAAAGGTAATGCAGGTGTAACATTAATAGTGCCAGAACCAAGAACATTAGAGGTAGATCCATCTGCTAAGGTTACTGAAGAAAGATGTTTATGAAAGGTGGAAAAGAGTTTTGGATTACCTGTCATGTGATCTGTGGCACCAAAATCAATGACCCATTGTGTAGAAGATGAGAGAAGACATGTATTGTTTTTACCTGACTTAGCAAGAGCAGTGATAGTGTGAGTTCTTGGATGCTTCCTGGAATTGGATGAATTTGGCATATTCATCTGTAGAAACTGAGAAGGTCTGATCATGAGAGGCCTCATTTGCAGTAGTCATATGAGCAGACTGGGATCCAGACTTCTGATTCTTTTTGAGCAATTTCTGATAAGTCCTCTTTGTATGATCGGGTTCATGGCAATAGTAGCATACTATCCCTGAGCCTTGATTTCCAGAATTTCGAGTTCCACCTCCAGTGCCATTACTACTTCCCCTGTAATTGCCCTGTGGCTGAGGTCGAATGGTATATGTACTTCTCTGGCTGACAAGAGCATTGAGTTGGTGGACAGATGAAGCCTGAGAACTAGGAACAGTTCACAACACTCTAGTATAAGCGTCTCGCAAAGTAGTAACACCAGGATCAGACAAAATTTGTGATTTCACTCCTTCATACTGAGAATTAAGACCAGCCAAAAAACTCATGATTGCAATCAGTTCTCTTTGAGCCTGCTGAACCTTCACATCTGCGCTAAAAAGGCAACAGTGCATTCAACTCTTCATAAACACGTTTGAAGTGCATGTGATAAGTGTTAAGAGACTGATCATGTTGTTCAGCTTGATAGAACTCTTTGCATACATCAAAGATACGGAAAATATTCTCTCTCCCAGAATACACAAATGCCAATTCTTTCATTGCATCCTTAACACAATCACAATGGGTAATGTGACCAGACTGGTCAGGTTCAATAGAATTACGGATCTATATTAGCAACTAAGCATCAATTCTCATCCATTCAGAATAACCAGCATCAGTTTCAGCCGGAGGACCATTAGTGAGATGACTCTCTTGTGAAATACTCCTCAAATATAATCGGACTGTCTTATTCCAATATTAATAGTTGATCCCATTTAATTTTTCATCGGTAATTTTAGATACAGATGACACTAAACTTGCCACCCTGTTTTTCTTCAGTCATTATCACCTCCAAATAGTCAAAGAAAACCAAGGAAACAAATAGAAACAAATAGAGGGACTTTCCTGTTTCCTTGGGCAGCAGAGAAGAACAAAGAAACAGCCACTCAATGGGGTGACCCAAAGCAAATTGACGCTGCCCACTCACTTGGGCAGCAGAGAAGAACAGGAAAAAAAAAAGGAACAAGAAATTTCAAACCCTTGGCTCTGATACCATGTAAATAGAGAGAAGAAGATGAGAGTAATTCTCTGTATATTGATCAGGAAGGGTTTACATATTTATATACACTCTAATCTGTCTATTCTAGGAATGTATCGATATAGGAAAATATCTACAATTAAATCTCCTATAATCAAGCTAACTAGAATAGGAAATACACCTATTTACATATTTTATTTCTATAACACTTACAATTATTTTGTCTCTTCTAGAACGAACTTATGTTGGTGTTGTTGAGGAATAGTTAAGAGACTCCATCGATCTCATAAAACAGAAAGAAATAATTTATAATAATATTCTGCTTGTTTTCTTTAAAGGTTCCTTCTTGACACACACAGAGAGGGGCTAAGATAACATTTCTAATTTTAACTTCTATTCCTAACCCGTAAAGGTTTCTCATTCTTTAAATCAACTCGTAATTTTCTCCTATAATAGAGTATTAGAATGATTTCCTAATAGAAATATATAACTAATAAAAGAAGAATAACCTAACATTGGCTGTGACATGCCCATTCCAAAATAATCATCCGTCTCCTTTAGTTTCAACCAGAACATCTTGCTTTGGTTTGGTCTTAATATCGGGTTATTGCAATTGAAGCACAAGTCTCTTGCTTGCCTCCTGGCTATTTCAACCCCACATAGCATTTTAATATGAGTTATCAAGACATTGCCCACAGCAGAAGGGGCAGTCGCGATAGCATCCCTTTAATTTTCTTGTATGTGTGATCCAAACCTGAAGTCTTCTTCGAGTGCTTCCACGTGGAAAAAAAAATACATTAGCACACCAATGAATATCATTAACGGATTTGGACAGATAACATATTTGTAACAAAATTTTTTTTCTCACTTCACATGCTTTGTAGTTTAGCAATAAAGTTGTACCATTTTTAATTAATTAATTAAGTCATTACTTTTATTGAAATATTTAACAGTGACTTTTTTTTTATTTTTTTCTGCACATTATTTCTAATAAGCGACCTTTTTTATTTAAACACAACTGGCTGTAGAAGTTTAAGATGCAAGCAGAAATAGTTAAATTTAAAACTTGTGTCATAATTCTTTCAATCTGTGTCAAATGGAATGGAAAATTTTATGTATTTCAGGTGATATTCATAAGATAGATGTTCGTCCATCCAGTTCTTTTATTCCGGTTTTTGCCAGTACTTTGTTTTAATAATTGTTTTTAAACTGCTCTGAGCTATTAGCTTGTTTTTTAGGTTCTGCTTGTATATGTTTGCACACATTTATTCAAATAATAAATTTTGCTGTTATTAATCTCCAGATATTCAACTAAAGAAAGAGGAGATTGAACAGATCATTGTTCAACTGATAATAGATCGCGTTTTGGTAGGTACTTATTGTTTTGATTTTACAAGCTGTGATGCAAGATTTTCTTTTCGACCTAGTGTATCTATCGTGTGCATTGGCTGTATTTCTATGTGACGAATAATAATGAAATAGCAATTTGTTGCACTCATGTGATAGGAAAGCTAGTAATTTTCATTTGAAAAAAGTAAAATGAATACAAGTTCTAGAGTTATTAAATTATCTTCCTCAGTATTAACCATTCAATATAATGCATGAATTTTCCAAAAGGCACTAAAAAACAAAGCAAATATGATTTGTTAGAGTGAAGTAAAAAAGTTGTAATTTTCGTTTTTCTGATAATGTATTTAAACTGGGAAATTTGCAGAAACTAGTCGATTTACTAGTGAAGTGTAAAACGAAAATAACTATCTGATAAAATTTTCTTAGACACTTTGGTGTAAATGTCGATCATTAGAAGCAGTGTGAGAATATGAGAATGTCAGAACTTAAGAATGGGTGGCAGAGAGAGAAGCTTGAGGTGAAAACTGCTTGGTACTCTGATTAGCATAGTAGTGTATAAAGTGTTTATAAAGCCAGGTTCTTTTGGCATCTTCATTTGCAACTGGATAGATTCAGTGTATTCTTGGCAGGAGCAAAGGTGCTCCTTTGTTGAAATCTGAGTTAATTCAATGATAGAAACAAGTGCCGAGACTTGTAACAATTGTCAGCAGGTAGTCAACTTGGTTTTGTTGCCACTTGTTTGAAAATTGGATTAGCTGATACTGCATGTGTTTAAAAGTTGCAGAATTTTGAGTCAAAATAGAACAATATTCAGTGGAGAACTGTTAAGAGCCTGGTTCTAGTCACATGATTCTTTCTTGTTTGGCTATGAGAGAACCTATGGTGAAAAGATATAAAAGGAGTAGAGGACATCAAAGGGGTTGCCTACCTTGGAGCTCAAAGAGAGAGAGTTGTGTATCTCAATTTGAGTGAATTTTTCGCTTATCATCTTTCATTATAACGTTCACTAGGGTGAATAATAATGCTTGACTACTAATTTTGGAAGTTCAAGACAGTAGGGATGCTAATTACCTTTATGTCTCAAGAAGGATAAAACAAAGAAAGTACTGAATCATAATAAAACTCTAGAATACTCTGAAGAATAATTATCAAGTGTAGTTTACTTGGGACATTAGCATAGTTTACTGAGGATGTTCTTATTGCTCCCCTGATTGCAGAGATTTTGATCCCTGCCTTGCTTTTGTCTTGCCATATTATCTTGGTTGCTTTTTTGGTTTTCTGTTCTTCTGATCCCATGTTTTCTATTATTCTTCCTTTCTTATTGTCTGCCACCGAAAGCATCTGTGACTGAATTTTAATTAAATTGGAATTACTCTTGTTTTGGAGTTTCAGATTGATAAATGAATTTTAAGGGATAAACAATTAATATGAGCTTACATTGGTTCCATTAACCCCTAAACTTGAAGGCGAAACAATGGAATGAGTGGAATTAAAATCTCTACTTCCTTTCACTCGCATTTACCTCTCCAAAACAACTAACAAACAAGACAAGGCATAACAGAGTAACAATATCACTGAAATTCTGGAATAAAGAACTGGCTTCCAAGTCTGAAAGGGTTTGCCAATTAAGAAAAATATAGGATTCAGTCATTTTATGCCTGAAGCACAACTGACCCATGTCTATCATGCATATGCATGCTTTAGAGAGGTATATGTGTATTACCGTGTTGGAAATAAAAGGCTTTCGTGAAAAACTGAAATCCACAGACAAGTTACTAAAGAACAATTACAAAATGCATTCGAAGAGTCCTATATGTGTGAGAAACATTAGTCTACTTAAGTATTTATGAACAAACATTTGAATGTGGTGCTTTTTCATGCTTTTTTTTATTTTATGCAAACAATGTCAGCATATTCTTCTCAATTTGATTTTTTTTCCCTGTTTTGTGAAGAAAGAAGAATTTCAGCATACAGCTTATGCTACAAATGCCTATGTGACAATAGGTCCTCTGGCAAAGCAGGTCCTGCAAGGTATGACTGATTGGGTTCAAAATAATGCTTGGTCTAACAGTATTGACTGGCATATTTATGTGAAGCATATCCATCGATTTCTAGTTATTAGTGACCTTATATTTTGCTGCAGAGATCAATCAAAATAATTTTTCTTAGTCCATTGTGAAGACAAGCACTAATAAAGTGTTTCCTGTTAGGTCGATATCAGTTTGTAAGGCTGAGATGTACCATTTGGAAAGAATTATGACGAACTATCGAGAATGGAATATACACATGGCACTGACAACCTAGCAAGAATGAAATATAAATGATGATATTCGTAAAAATAATCTTTCGGTTGCTTTATTCTCTTTTTCTATTTGAGAGTTAGGACAGGCATGTAAATTCCACTGAGCTAATGATTTTGTCTAATTACTAATCGTTAAAAAGTGAAATAAGATAGTATACATATATGAATACGTTGATTGATATTCATGGATACACATACATATTGACATGTGTATTTAAAATGTTAATCAGTATTTATCCTTGTATATGCCAATCGTTTGCATTTTCTTATCTTTTTCTTTCTATTGTTTCATTGTCTCTGATGGCAAAATGTATAGCTGTCACTTAATCAAACTGTTATCCTTTTTTTCTTTTTCTTTTTGCATATAGGAAACAAACTTGTCAAGACTGAGATTTCTAGCAAACAGAAGTCATGGATCGACAACATGAGATCGGTAAACCACAACCGTACCTTGTCCGGGTTGGAGTTCAAACTTGATAAGCTGCGGAAAGAACTGTCTTTAGAACATGGCGGAATATTCCCTCATTCTGTTTTGTCTGGCAAGCAAATAAGCTCTATCAGTTCTGTGAAACCCAGAACTATTGAAGAGGCAAGTTTATTGGACATTGTTATAACAGACTTCTGCAACACTTTACTCATTCACGCATGTCCTGTGCGAAACAGGGCTAGAAGTCGGCTGAACTGGAAAATTTTATCCATTCAGTCAACTTTCTGCAACTTTTAGATTGATTTTATGCTTGCTTTTTCTTTTTCATCCTAAAAACAGCTCATAGTAGCCTCCATGAACTTAAATCTGGTTTTAATTATCTATTCTATTTTCAGTTGGAGAAAATTATCGGAAAGTTGAAGGCAGAGAGGTATGGGAGTAGAATTCTCAAGGCAATTGAGAATTGTGAAGTGTTGGGGCAACATGACAGCAGCATGTTAAAGGAAGAGAGCATTAACAGAAGAGCTGGTAAGAGAAAAAAGAGTGAAAGGGATGTCATTGTAATCGACGGTAGTGATGACGAACAATAAGGTTGATTGTTGTTCTGAACAGAAAATGCATTTTTCTTTCTTTGAAAATTAAGTAGATCTAGCCTTGTAAGCTAAAGGTAAACATAGTTTTTTAAGTCTTGTATTTTTTTTTTGGCCCAGAAGTTATTGAAGTCTTGTAAGCTAACCAATGATTGCACGATAAAATCTTGGCGTGATTTTGTAGCGATGTGTGCTTGAGTAGATTTTGGAATACATGGCATAATTGGATTGAATATTGATGTCTTAATGGATAACTGTTGAAGAAGGGTTCTTTTACTATAGGGATAATTGCTTTAGCGTCCTCAAGTATTGGTGTAATTTTTGGCTTTATGTCATTAAGTACGTGATTTGACAGTAGAATTTTAAGATAAAATGGATGTTATTCTAAAATGTTCCTATTTGCTTATTATTGTGGGAATGCTAATAAATAAAAACTAGTATGTATTTTGGTTGATGATCATGTTCTATTGATCATAGATATGCATTTAAAGCATAGATATATATTGGGATCATGGTATTAGGCTACTTATTATGAGAAGCATTATATAGATTGATGTCATAAGTATTTCTCCTATTGTAGTGATATTTGAGTCATTCGACATGAATTCATCATACATTCTTGGATAATGAATCATGTGTTTTGACATAGTTCAACATATCTTTAATGACATGATAATATAGACTATGATTGGACATGAGACAAATCATGTTGAAGAATGTGATTGATACTGAAGAGACATCAATCCATGCCCACCCCTAGCTGTGATAGTCACTACTATGACATTGTGGTTGTAACTCCCTTTTGAGTCAATCGAGTTATAGGAGTAATAATCTTCTCATATGAGAGAAATATTTGTAGGCCACATTATAAGTGAGACTGATAAAATGTATGATTATGCTCAAATAAATTGGTAAAAGATTATTAATGTTATTTGTTAAGTTAGTCTACTTAAAAATCAAGAAACTGATTAAGCTGTCTAATGTTAACGTAATTAATGCCTTGTGTTTAATTTACATACCATGAGACAAAATGACTAAATATCAAATTTTGTATTAGGTATTATTGGATTATCAATTCTTACTTAACTTGGATACTCATAACGTCTTGTTATAAGCAACTTATGACTTGTGAGTCAAGAATGAGATTTGGGCTTACTGCCAACGTTAAGTATGTCTACAAGATCACACGCCAAAATGAAGTAGAACGGACTTGTGTTTTCTACATTTTTTTTCTCTTGGTAATTATGTATATGTTCATTTTAAATATAATTAATTAAATTAATTGTTTTTAAATTGTATGAATAATTGTGACATATTTGTATTAAATTGTTTAAAAACAAATTGAAATTTGTTTCATTGTAAGATAAGAAAAAGGAGGTGTTTATTTGGATACCAACCAGTTGAAGTTGTTCGTTCTAACACAAGGAGAGTCACTTACTAGGACACTAAGCAGTAGGCTTTTCCTTGTGGGACAAGGACAAGGAATAAAATTGACCGACTTTAAATCCTCCTCTTCTACTTATATATATAAATTGACCCTTCCAACATTATTTTGAATGTCTGAAAGTTTGCTACACTAAAAACCCTTCTACGTCTCATTTTGGGGTCCAAAAATTTCTTCCACAGCTGGTCATGTACTTCTAATCATCACAACAACCATAGGCTAAGGTAAATCTGAACCTATAAGAACTCTTGACTATGCTTGGTGTCTCTCATATTTTGGAATTCGTTATAGACAGAATTTGAGGAAACACAAAGAATGAAAATTCTATATTGGTGTTGTCAAAGGCTTCAACCTAAAGACTAAGGCAAGTGTACCTATCGTCTATAGCAAGTGGACCTTTGAGTACCGAGTGTCGTATCTCACGGAGACTACGATTATTAGCTATTGACTCTTCTTCTATTATCTAGCCGGCAAAATAACTGATTTCGAATCTATAAAATAAATAAATTAAACAAATGCAAACGATAGAATAAACGATGGAAAGATGGTACCTAGACCGAATTAAGTAATAAAGACTCGTTATTCAAACAATCATTCAGGCAATTGGACCGTGGAAATTCCTAAGGTATATTAACCTCTCTCTCGAGTTAGCTAATGCCTAACGGCTAAGTTGATTAACCTGAATCTCTTCCTAATTAAAACCCCTATCGTTGCTTTAACACACTGCTCTATGAATTTCTCTATTAGGTTTGACCCTAATCCAGAGGATTTATGTCGACCTATCTCTAGGTTTGCATGCAACTTCTCTCAATTATGAACGCTCTATCATACACAGAATCTCTCAATTGCACATGCACAAAACAATATTAGAATCGAAAGGCTAGCAACAATCAATTCAACAATACG